>NCQV01056091.1:0-10510 GCA_002740545.1 Lophocereus schottii | reverse complement strand
AAATAATTACTATGATTAATCAAAATTCGATTGAAAGTCATTTAAAGGCAAATTATAGATTTATACATATTAGCCTTGTGCAAGTAGCCATTGAACCTCTTCTGAAAAAAGGTGTTAATGCTCCTATTTTCATGGCTTTAAGAGATAAACGACTAAAAAAGTATAAGTCTTCTCTCTTAGCTATAATACAAACAAATATTTGCAAAGGACCTGTATTCTTTAACTACTATACTGATTTTACAGTTGATCTTACATGTCGCGTGACACCCGAAGCCTTGAAGCTGGATGTGCATATTCAAGGTGATGAGTTTCATGATTTCAAAAATTTTATTGTTATATTTCAAATCTATTTTCGGCTCATGTCTACAAATTTAAATATTGGATTTCTTAATCCTCTTCCTACCAACTTGCCAGAGACCGTTTTATTACAAATTGAAGACGATAAACCCATGGTCTTCACTCCAAAACTTCTCAAATGGGATGAAATAACTCTTCCAGATGAGATTGAACTCCACGGACCTCAATCCTCTGCAAAAATCGAGAGAAGAGATATCGAACAAATCATAGAAGAGCTTGATGACAGGGTTATTCTAAGATTTCAATCTTTATCTATCAGAGAAAAACCCTTCATTCCCCCCCTTCAAATTGTCGAAGGTTCTTTTCTGTTCTCTCTACCAAATCTGACCCTTTAGATCATTTAATAAGATATAGATTTAAAGCTCCAATCCCTGAACCTATCATTGATCCTCCGTCTCATACTTCATCAGGAATAGGTGTTGCGATCAATGTTTTAACAAAGATGAACTTTTCTATTGATTGGTAATTTATTGAAAATGGCCACTACTCTAAAGCAAATTCTTCTCTTAGAGTATGGTTTGAACAAATCAACAGAGATCTTCGACAACACATAAAGAAAGAATGGATACGAGATATGGAACGTCTCTGCATCAATTTGCCTTTCTTTATGTGGTTCCCTTCATTTACATCAAAATATGGCGTCTCTGATATTTTCAACCAGCCTAGCCTTAATGTCCAGACAAATCTTCTCAAAATATGGCATCTATTCGGTGGTGGTAGTCTTTCTTCAGTCCATCCTCCTTCCCAAAACCTTAAAATCCACCTCAAAGGTGAGCCTCTTCTAGCTACGCCTTTTCGCAAAGGCCGAGAGGGGAATGATACTGTCAAGGTAGATGGCTTCAAAAAAAGTCCATCAATAAGCTAACTATACAAATACCATCCTTAATACCATTGCAGAACAATTGAACCATGTTTTTGTTCGAATCGAAGAAACCCATAAGGCAGCAAAACAAATCCCCAGACAAATCCCTACCTATGTTGATAACATTTAAAAACCTTTCTTTAAGATGGACAGCATCCCAAAAAAGAATGAAGAATCTTTTCTTAAAGCCTCTTCAAATGCTAATGATCAACTCCTCAAAATTATTTATGACCAAATCAAAGAACTCGATTTCTCATTTAAGTACAAGGCAGTCATGTGCCTTGAAAAAACATGTCAAAATCAACCATCTGATACTTCTTCAGAAGAAAAAACGAGGATTCTGAGAGTACTAATAGTGAGGACGTTATCAACACTCTTCAAGAAACATTTGAAGATAATTCTCCTCTTGCTATTAACAAAATTAGGAATTGGACTCAGGGGACTACTAAAAATTGTTACCCACAGCCAACTCCTCCTGATATCCAATATGAAGAGAGAGGAAGCTTCACTACTTCTCACTTCAGTGGAAATTCAGTTTATCAATGGAATATAGATGAAAAATCAGAACATGAGATCCTATCTACCCTATAAGAAATGACCATGCTCGTCTCCGCATATAAAGCCAAGCACTTTAAGGGTGCACAAGCGACAACCGCCATAGTGGCTGGATTTATTGGTCAACTCAAAAATTGGTGGGACAATTTCCTAGACCATGACACCAGATCATAAATCCTTAATCACACATATATCAAGACCGGGGATAATGGCACAATAAAAGAAGAAGAACATGGGCCAGAAATGCTCATTCATACCATCACTCTTCATTTCATAGGCAATCCAAAGTAAGAACAAGGCGCATCAAAAACAATCCTTATTAACCTTAGATGACATCTTCCTTACTAATGTGCTCAAAAGAGAAGACGAGACTCATGATTTCTAGAAATAATGATTTATTGCAGGATTACCAAAACTCTTCGGAGAACGCATCCTCAATAAATTGCGTCAGAATTTTGGAACAAATGATGTTCATTTTAACCTACTAACATTTGGAGAAATCTTTGGAATAGTTAAAACAGAAGGACTAAATCCCTGTAGTGAGATTAAACGCCAAGCCAAGTATGGATCTGAGAAAGCACAATCTTGTAAGGAGGTGAGAACTTTCTGTGATGCATTTGGCATAATAAAGATAGAGGCACCTTCTACAGTTCGTAAACGAGTTCAGAAGAAAACCACCAAACCAAACTTTAGGAGGCCTCCCCGACCACCTAAACCTTTCAAAAAGAAACAAGTTCCTAAACCAACTCCCAAAAAGAAGCTACCTACTAAAAAGAAGAAAGCCATTATGTGTTACAAGTGTGGCAAGATTGGTCACAAAGCCTTCCAGTGTAAGATAGAACAAAAAATTAATGAGCTATTTTCTGGAGAGCCAGAGCTCCAGAAGAAGCTTATTGCTCTTCTTACAAAAGATGGTTCTAAGTCGGAAGAAGATTACTATATAGAATCCAGTGAGGACTCCGAATATGAATTCTCTCCAATTTTGTCTCTTAATATCATCACAAACAAAACCTCGAAAGAATTCCTTCTCGACCTTATTGGACAAATTCCTGATGTCGATACCAAGAAAGATTATCTTGAAAAACTCAAAGGAATCATCCTTGAGGAAGAAGATAAGTCTTTTAAATTTAGCCCCGAAACCTTTGAGCGATACCTAATTCCAAACCCTTATAGACAAATTACCACAAAAGATCTACAAATAGAGGTCAATGAAGTTAAATGTCAAGTTCGTATCCTCAAGAATGATATTCTAGATCTTAAGACAAATGATCTAGAATTAGAAACTAAACTCTCTATTCTAAAATTACAAAAGGCCAGTACCTCTACCCCATTTGAATCCCCAAAAGATATTTCAGGAATTCCTGAAATAGAGATTTCTGATAACTAATTTCTTTAAACAATATCTCAAGTAACCTTCCAAAAGTGGTATTCAATTGTTAACTTAGTTATCAATGACTTCTCTATTACTACAGTGGCTCTGATACCACTTGTTGGGGGATCCAATGAGGGAGCCCACTTCAATTAAGGTCCATAGTAACAAGTCCAAGTGAGGTTTCATCCTAAAATCAATTGGCAATAGGAGTAGTCCACTTGACTTATATAACATGACCCTTCTTTTCAAACTCCCGATGTGGGACTTCTTTACTCCTGTGTGATATTCCGAACAATCTCCCCCTCACACATGAGTCTCTTTCACACCACATCAACGCACAAGCTCCCCCTTGAGCGAAAGCCTTTACTAAGGTGTCAAGCCACCATCAAGAGCTTATCCACGCCATTGAGCCACACTGCAGCACACACGTTTCCGCTCGATCAACACCTGCATGTCACTTCACCAGGCTCGTCCATGGGGTCCACCATGCCACACCTTTTTGTCGCTTAACCGAACGCACCATCGGCTCTGATACCAACAGAAAACAGGATCAAAGTCATATACTAAATAAACACAATTATAGCTTTATTTGAGATTAAAAAAAACATAAAATACTTGCAAAATTGTAATACTGGAACTGAAAGACTTGTAAAAGGTGACAAATGAACTATTTTTGGGAATGAAGGTTAGAGAGAATAGTAATGAGGAAGGTTTAGAACTCAATCTTTTTTCCGATGCCTTTCCTTAAATGCAATTGTCTCTTTAAACAGACCGAAATGAATAATTGAGATGCTCCAGCTGTCAAAAGTTGTCTTCCATTCTTTGCAATAATGCACTGAAATAATTTAGATTCTCCAGCTGTCAAAAGTTGTCTGTCATCTTTTGTTGTTTTGTTCTGTTTTGATAAGAAGCGACAGAAATGTTTGACATATGTGGCGACGCAGTGTTCATGAATAGTAACTTGTCGGGGAACTGTAGAAATAGTGTTTGCCGACACTTTTGTTTTACCTACAAAAGAAAAGATTTGTTAAAAAATGACCCTTACTTTTGCCAAAGGGCAAGGCCTTTGCTGGCTCTTCTTACATTTGATTTTTTGTTTTCAAAATGTCACAGATCATAAGGATCTTGTGAATCTTAAAGATCATATTCTTTGGGTTTGTTGGAGGATCCAGCAGAACTTGCTGTAGTTTCTCCTGAATTGCCATCATCATCATTTTTGTCAAGGATTTTTTGTAGAAATACTTGCCTCATAGCGGGATCATCTTTGAGCAACTGAAGGATCTCGCGCTCTTTTTGTGAAAGTCCTTTAGATCGAGCTTTTGTTCATGAAGTAGGACTTTCATTTTTTAGTGGAGCAGATGGTTCAATGGCACTCTCAGTCCCTTTTTCAAATGTATGCAAATTGTGTAGCGTAAACTTCTTTGTCTTTGTCTTACAGAAAAATTCACTGTTCTCTTTGCCACACAACTTAGTTTTGCACTCATTCCACCATTTGACTTTGTAAACACGAATCACCAATAATGGGAATTGGTTAAGGAGATAGTTATGTAATCGATACTCCCAACTAAATATCCAGGCAATGTTGAAAGTTCAAAAAAAAATGGACTTCTTTTGTGTATGGTTCTAATGCTAGTGTGTTATGATTCCGAAAGTCCCAGCCTTCCTTGGCCTCGTTGGGAAGAATGGAAGTAGAGCAACCAAACCATGTCCACCAAGAATAACATCATATGGGAAAGGTATTAGTGCAATTATCGTGAAAATTGAAAAACCATAAACGGTTATCAGGATGGTATAGAAAAGTTCTAAACCATGCCATTTTGTAATCATTGTAATTGAAGGTGGGTAGATCATAAGTAATTGAAAACTTGCGTTTTTGAAAAGGATTTTTCCATTGTTGTGTACTGAGAATGTTCCTTATGATACATTTGGAAAAAAGGATAAATCCAGGGTTAATTTTGTCATAAGCATGGGTAATGTCGGTTGAACAAGTATCGACAAGGATAAGTTCATAAAATTGGCTGGTTTTACGAGGATAGTCATTGAGGAAATGGGAGTTTCCGAAGCTTTTTTGTATGAGAGGCTTAATGGTCTCAGCAGCAGGGGTTATTTTGTAAGTTGGCAAGAAAAGGTGTTCGATGAAACGAACTATATAATTTTCTTGAACGAGTTTTGTGGGTGGATTAGAAACAATTGTCCTATAGGGTAATGGAGGGAAATTAGCCAAAGGTGAAAATGTATTATGTGTTGCTACTTAGCTGATAATCTTCTGCCTTTTGTATACCTTTGCCCTTATCTTTGTGCTTGCTCATTTTGAATCCTACAACAAAGAGGGTTTGTCACTCTTTTCTTGTAAGAACTCTCTGGTAAGAAAATCTGGAGTAGAGTTGGCTTCTCCTTTGATAAAATCAACGTCAAAATCAAATGTCGAAAGAATTGCTTGCCATCTGGCAAATATTTGTTTGGAAACCAAATTCTTAACATCCTTTTGTAAAATCTCTTTTGCTGATTTGCAATCAATCCGGAGTAAATTTTTTTTGTAAAATAAATCATCTTGAAATTTTGAAATACAAAGCACTACTGATAGTATTTCTTTTTTGATAGTAGAATAATTTTGTTGAGGACCGAGCCAAATACCTGAATGAAACCTTACTAATTACTTATTAGGCTATGACTCTAACTTTTGTTTTAATATACCACCATAGCCTATGTCTGATGCATCTGTCTCTACTATCATAAATGCAGAGGGATTACGGATGCCTAGACATGGGAGTGACTTGACCTTTTCTTTAATTTGTCAAACTATTCTAGCATGTTCGTCTGTCCAAGGGACTGGATTCTTCCTTAGTCTTCTATATAGAGGAGCACAAACTGGGCGTAGATTTGGAAAGAAATCAGAAACATAATTAAGACACCCAAGAAACCTTTGCAGCTATTTCTTGTCTTTAATCTCATCAGGAAACTTATCAGGAAAGGCTAATGATCTCATGATGGGTTTAATGGTTCCCTGATAAATGTCATGTCCAAGAAATCTAATTTTTGTCTGGAATAATATCATTTTTGATACAGAAACTGCTAAACCATTTTTCTCAATAACTTACAAAAAGGTTTACAGATGCTTGAAATGTTGATCAATTGAGTTTGAGAAAACTAACGTCATCAATGTAGAAAATGATAAATGAGGTGTAGGGATTAAAGATGTCATTCATAATATTTTGAAATTCTGAAGGGGCATTTTTTAAACCAAATGGCATGACATTCCATTCATAGTGTCCGAATGGAACTGTAAATGCTGTTTTGTATCTATCAGGTTCTGCAATTTGGATTTGCCAAAATCCTGACTTCATATCAAATTTAGAAAACACTTTTGCATTATATAATCTGTTTAACATATCTCTTTTATTGGGGATTGGATATCTAATCCATTGAAAAACTTTGTTAAGGGGTTTATAGTTAATAATTAGCCACGGAATGCCTTGTTCCTTTTCAGCAGCGTTATTAACATAGAATGCTGCATAACCCCATGGAGACTTGGATGGTCGTACAAGCCTTTTGTCTAAAAAATTTTGGATTTCTTTTTTGCAATGCTCACGAAGTTCAAAAATCATTTGTGTGGGGCTAGCTTTTGTTAAAATGTTTCTTTCATTGAAATCCTTTTCATAGGGTAAAGAAATAATATACTTTTTTCATTCCCAAAATGCATTAGGAAGATCTGAATACTTTTCTTTTTATAACTTGTTCAAGATCTAAAATCTTTTGTTGAATAGAAGGATTTTTAGTTGCTTTTCAATTCTAAGATATGAGATCTCTTCTTGAAGATGGCAAATCTGATTTTGCTTAACACATAAAACATTTATTTGTTTGAAGATAGAAGATGACTGTAAAGTAGTCACTTCTCTTTGTCGAGCAGTGGTAAGAAAATTAAAAGAAATCTATTTTCCCATAATTTTTATATGAACACCGGATTCATTTACATAGAATGGGTAAATTTGTGTTAAAAATAAAGTTCCTAAAATAACATCATTTGTAATATTATCAACTATAAGAAAAACATTTTTGAAACAATAATCATTGTTTTGAATATATCCTTTGTTAAGCTTATACTTAATGCTTAATGGTTCACCATTAGCACTAGCCAAATGTTCCTTGGTTCGTTCACAGTATTTTGTAATAATAATTCCTCCTTTAATACAATTTTGATTAGCTCCACTGTCTATGAGAGTCACTGTATTAACAGAGAAGTCATTGACAACTAAGTTGACAATTGAATACCACTTTTGGAACGTTACTTGAGATATTATTTGAAGAAATTGGCCATCAGAAATCTTTGTTTCAGGAATTCTTAAAATATCTTTGGGGATTTCAAACGGGGTAGAGGTACTGGCCTTCTGTAGTTTGAGAATAGAGAGTCTAGTCTCTAATTCTAGATCTTTTGTCTTAGATCTAGAACATCATTCTTGAGGATACGAACATTTAAGTTCATTAATCTCTGTTTGTAGATCTTTTCTGGTAATTCGTCTATAAGGATTTGGAATTGGGTATCGCTCAAAGATTTTGGTAATGGTAGAGGTTTCGGGGCTAAATTTAAAAGACTTATCTTCTTCCTCAAGGATGATTCCTTTGAGTTTTTCAAGATAATCTTTCTTGGTATCGACATTAGGAATTTATCCAATAAGGTCGAGAAGGAATTATTTCTGGGTTTTGTTTGTGATGACATTAAGAGACAAAATTGGAGAGAATTCGTATTCGGAGTCCTCACTGGATTCTATATAGTAATCTTCTTCCGACTCATAACCATCTTTTGTGAGAAGAACAAAAAGCTTCTTCTGGAGCTCCGGGTCTCTAGAAAATAGCTCAATAATTTTTTGTTCCATCATGCACCGGAAAGCTTTGTGACCAATCTTGCCACACTTGTAACACACAGTGCCTTTCTTCTTTTTAGTAGGCAGCTTCTTTTTGGGAGTTGGTTTAGGAACTTGTTTCTTTTTGAAAGGTTTAGGTGGTCAGGGAGGCCTCCTAAGGTTTGGTTTGCTGGTTTTCTTCTGAACTCATTTATGAACTGCAGAAGGCACCTCTATCTTTGTTATGCCAAATGCATCATAGAAAGTTCCCATCTCTTTACGAGATTGTGCTTTCTCATATCCATACTTAGCTTAGAGTTTAATCTCACTACAGAGATTTAGTCCTTCTATTTTAACTGTTCTAAAGATCTGTCCAAATGTTAGTAGGTCAAAAGGAATATCATTTGTTCCAAAATTCTGGCGTAATTTATTGAGGATATGTTCTCCGAAGAGTTTTGGTAATCCTGCAATAAATCATTCTTTCTAGAAATCTTGAGTCTCGTCTTCTCTTTTGAGCACATTGGTAAGGAAGACATCCGTATACCACCTATAGTCACTTAGGGCAGGACATCTAAGGTTAATAAGGATTGTTTTAGATGCGGCTTGTTCTTCCTTTGGATTCTTATAAAATGAAGGGTGATGGTATAAATGAGCATTTCTGGCCCTTCTTCTTCTTCTTGTGTTGCGCCATTATCCTCTGTCTTGATATATGTGTGATTAAGGATTTGTGATCTGGCGTCAGGGTCTAGGAAATTATCCCACCAATTTTTGAGTTGACTAGTAAACCCAGCCACTATGGTGGTTGCCGCTCGTGCACCCTTAAAGTGCTTGGCTTTATAGGCGGAGACGGCCATGGTCATTTCTTGTAGGGTAGATAGGATCTCATGTTCTGATTTTTTTCATCTTTATTCCATTGATAAACTGAATCTCCACTGAAGTGAGAAGTAGTGAAGCTTCCTCTCTCTTCGTATTGGATATCAGGAGGAGTTGGCCGTGGGTAATAATTTCTAGCAGTCCCCTGAGTCCAATTCCTAATTTTGTTAATAGCAAGAGGAGAATCATCTTCAAATGTTTCTTGAAGAGTGTTGATAATGTCCTCACTATTAGTACTCTCAGCATCCTCGTCTTCTTCTTCTAAAGAAGTATCAGATGGTTGATTTTGACATGTTTTGTCAAGGCACGTGATTGCTTTATCCTTAAATGAGAGATCGAGTTCTTTGATTTGGTCAGAAATAATTTTGAGGAGTTGTCCATCTTTTTTGGGATGTTGTCCATCTTAAAGAAAGGTTTTGAAATATTATCAGCATAGGTAGGGATTGGTCTGGGGATTTGTTTTGCCGCCTTATGGGTTTCTTCGATTCGAACAGAAACATGGTTCAATTGTTCTGCAATGGTATTAAGGATGGTATTTGTATAGTTAGCTTGTTGATGGACTTTTTTAAGGTCATCTACCTTGACAGTATCATTCCCCTCCCGGCCTTTGCGAAAAGGCGTACCTAGAAGAGGCTTACCTTTGAGGTGGATTTTGAGGTCTTGGGAAGCAGGATCGTGTAACGCCCGCCCGAAGGGGCAGGCGCATCACCACCGTGGACTCTCGGTCTGGGGCACCCACAAGGCTCTGTGAACTTATTGACCTTAATAATAGCAACAAAAGCTCTAATCACAGTCTAACAAAAATTCGGGCTAGTAGTTCTAAAACATACATTGTATATATACTTAAACCATATACAAAATGTTCTTACACATGTCTCATCCCAAAATATACATCCATACTTGTACTTATAAACATAATCATAGCGTAAACATATAGTGAGGCTTGTATTCCCAACTAGGTTCTTCAAAAGTGTTTCACAATAGGCTAGCTTTCTTAATGCTCTTACGATCCCTTTTTGCTTCACAACCTCAAAAATGGTGAGGTCATGAGCTCCTCGAGCCCAATGAATAACCCTTACCTTCCTCGTTGTTATACTTTACACACTAACCAGTTAACACATAATCACACAGTACAGGTAACTCATGACATATGGACAGAACCTATCGTATGGCATGTACAAGGTGACATAAGAACATTCATATGTTTCAAGAACCAAAAATAAATTCATACCTTCCATATCTAATATGTTCACAAATGTCATAAATACACACAACATATTTATGTCATAGAACGGGCAAGTAGAGTAGCTTAGTCGCACTTGTCCCATACAGGTACGATTCAAGATCTCTCGTTTTCACTTAAATCCCTAAACAAACTCTACTGTTAGTTTATTCACTAAACTAACCATGATTATCCCATACCAATCATGTCCTTTAGGCTAAGAGTCCTCACTAGAGTCCAAAAGAAAGCAAAATCTGCTAAGCAATCTAACGGCCCGCTCATAACCATAATTGGCACATACATCAAATCAGCTTTATCACAAAAGCTTACATAAAGACATAATATATATCGTAAAATCAATCACAAGCTCATAAACTTTTTGAATGAACCTTCAAATCCAAATCCAAAGCCCAATTTAAATCCAAAAGGAT
>NCQV01056058.1:4092-23380 GCA_002740545.1 Lophocereus schottii | reverse complement strand
GAAGTTGCGAAGGTGAATATGAGGGTTCTCCGTAGGACGCCCACTAAACTGATCTTTCTCCACGAAGGATACGAGGTCGCGCCGCAGCTCGAAGTTGTTCGCTTCGACGGCCGGATTCACAATAGATGAGGTGAGGCCGGTGGCCTGCGGTAGGACATAGTCCCGCAGAACCCTAGGATTTCTCTCGGCCATGGTGTTGTCTTATTGCAATTGCCTCTTCCTTGCACCGCTTTGTCTTCGCGCAGTGGCTTCTATCTTAGGGTCAAAGGGAATGAGTGGTAGCCCCCTCTGACTGCGCCTGTGCATATAAAGCCAAAAACTACACCAAGCGTAAGCAGGCTCAAGCAAAGCTAAAGACACAAGAAGAAAAAGGAAAACCGAAAAAGAAAAAGAAAAAGCCTAATCTAAAGCGTTTAAAATCACTTTCGATGTTAAAACAACCAAGTTCCCCGGCAACGGAGCCAAAAACTTGTTGAGTTAAAATTACCGCAAGTGCACGGTGCCAGCTGTAGCCAACAACGGCAAGTACTGGTCGTGTCCACAAGGAATTCGGTTTCAACAACCAAACCAATCTTTAACACTTAATTCAATCTAGAGTCTAGTAGAATGGGTTTTACTAGGCATTAATTCTATACAATCTAAAGTTACTGCTTTTATCTAAATCAATAGTGACAAGGATCCTGGATTGGGGTTCACCACACTTTGATGTTCTTTGGATTATAAACTAGATCATGTGAATCCACCCACGAGACAACCGAAATGGAATGGTTATAAGTTAAATGCATCAACGCCTTCTCTCAAAGGTCATTAGACTGGTCAAATTATTCTAGTTATCTATTTTCATGAAACTAGAGTCGCGAGACCACAGGATTGTGTAACCTTTAATTCCCAATAGAAACCCTAACTATTTTCATGTTAAGAAATTCAATTGCTCACAAAGCCTCTCTAAGTAGAGAATTTAACTTTTGTTAATCTCCTAAACTCCAATCACGAACATGAATACGACCCTCTCAGACAATTCATCGAATACCTGGCATGCTAAGTGAGAGTTCAATTATAACATCGGCGTTAATTCACAAAAACCTAAAATAAAAATCCAAATCACATCATAGGGGCTACGCCCAATCCAAGACATGAAATTTAGCCTCTAATTGTCATTCTAATCACAATTACAATCAAAAAACAAACATGCCCAAAAGTATCAACTTTGAATTAAAACGTAAAGGAAAAAGGTAGAGGAATGTACTCTGTGCAATTTGCAGCAACAATCTACCAAAAGCATAAAGTACTTTCAATCCAATGTCTTGAATCCAACAATCATCAATCTCAATCCTATGAACCCTAATCGCCATTTTCAAGAGAGAAAAAGTAGAGAGATAAACTCTCAACGCAATTACAATGCAAGATCGGATTTAAACGAGAGAAACTAAAGTGGCACGGGGCCACCGTACCAGTTTGCTGCCTTGCGTTTTCCTGTTTCCCTGGGTGGCACGGTCATGCTGCCTGGCATGGTGCCACCGTGCCACTTCCTCTTGGCTCAAGATCAGCCTTTTTGGCTCCTATTTGGTGCAGCATTAGCTTATTTCTCTCATTTCTTTTAACCAAACTCCTGAAAACACAAACACACAGCATTTAGGCACATTTGTGGTAAAGAATGATAAATTAGCTTCCGTACTCTTGAAGTTTACCGAAAGTCACCGAAATGAGAGGTAGAAATCCCGCCTACGACAACAACAACAACTACTCTCAGTGTGGATCCCGCTTTCGCGGGGTCTAGGTAGAAATCGTGCCTAAAAGCGGTAAAATAGAGGTTTGTCACTATTCTTATTTCCATAATCTTATTTTCATAATTGCAGAATATCAGACAGTATTTTTCAGATTCATAATTATTTGTTTTAATTAAGTTGATTTAGTAATAAAATTAAAAAGTTAGATTAAATAGGTTTAGACTAGCATAAATTATATTCTTCCTCATGGATTCGATCCCTACTCCTGTATGCTATATCCTTATTTATATCTGGATTAGCGGTAAATTTGTAACTCTACGACAAGCTCTGTAAATTTTGGCACTGTTACCGAGGAGAGAAAATAAGATCATTAGTTTACTTCTATTTAATTTTATTACTTTTATTGTTTTGTTTTAGCTCTAGTATTTTATATTTATAATTTGTTTTAATTTATGAGATTAAGGAGTGGTTGCATGATCGAAAACAAAAAAGAGCATACGTTTGAGGTGTTTGAAGGTAAAGAGATTAGGTATGCTTAGTGGAGGAAATCCAACTAGAGGATCCATGAGCTCATTTACTTCAAGCCAATGATAGTAAATAAAGGCGCTGGTTGGGAGGCAAGCCGACGTTTTTTTAGGGAAGTATACATTTAATTCTACTTTTATCTTCATTATTTTTATATTTTTGCATGTATTAGGGACAATGCATGAATTAAGTGTGGAGGGTGCAGCCTGCATTGAGCTCCTGCAGTTTTCATTATTTTTTTAGGAGTTAAAAAAATAAAAATAAAAAAACAAAAAAAATTATGATTTTCTTATAACTAATGTATGAATATGAGTTTATGCTAGGCTTTCTTGCTTAAAATTTTCTATTTTACTATCTTTTAGTTATTCTTCTATGAGTGAGGACTTCTGAACATGCTAACTGTCATTTAGAGAAATTTGAGTTGATCCTCATATATCACTTTAATAAGTAACTGTCATGATTATCCATCTTATTTTCTCATGTTATATATCTGCTTCTGAGGCAATAAAATGACCTAACCTATTTCCTAGACTATTGAATTAGTAGAACAATTCATTAAAATTGTGACTTTTTTGTCTTATAAAAAAAAGATGAAAAAAAATGTTAGATTACCAATGTAGGAATAGGTGGCTTGGCATCTTTTCCCCTTGAGCCTTATGTATGGAGTAACCCATGATTGGGAGTCATGCTCCTTTTTAGGCCAATCAATGACTCGTACCAAACTAATAGTCAAAAAAAATGATGAGAATAAATTGTTTGCTCCAACACCTCTAATTGGGTGAGTGTGAGACAGAGAATGTCTAATTTCTAAGACCCTATATGGGCCTCGAATATATGCGCAATTGGAGTTTTAAAAAAAACAGAGAAAAAAATTACAAGGCAAGTTTAGAATCAATTTCTAAGTTATTCTTTCTAGTTCAATTTTCTCTATAGTCATACCGCACTTCAACTTTTTTATCGTAAACTTTGTAGACCTCTTGAATGGTATATGCATGCTTAAAAGAGATGAATAGTTATTGTTATTGTTACTTCATTAAATAGATGTTGTGAGGTTGATGACGAAACACTTTGATGGTAGTTTGATATTTAGTAGTTATTCACTTGTTGGAAGAAAAGCTGATTAATTTTGAATAAAACTGTTTTTAAAGCAAGCCAATACCTAGTACAAATATCATATTTATGCATAACTTTATAAGAAAGAAAGAGGGTCAGTTTCTAGGTCGAGTTTAAGATTTCTTTGCACGAGGACGTCTAAAATCTATATTTGGGGGAATTTGTTAAGTCATAATTCATGCATTGTTTTGATAATTATTTTGATTATATTATATATATTATTTCGTCTAATTTACTTTATTTTATATATTTTTCAGGTTGAGCATTGATAAAATAAAGAGGAGAAGAGAAGACGTTGAAGTTCAGTTTTATTTACTGAAGGATTTTACAAGCAAATTTATCAAGTCGGTCCAAAAAATAACGAATTATAAAAAATAATATTTTCATAAGGATTTATTTGGGCTTGGATTATTACTCTTAACTAAAGAGTAACTAGAAGACTTGAAAGAGAAGGAGTCGAAAAAGAAAAACCTTAGTAGAATAATGCTATGAAAACCAACACCACACACCTAACCACTCACGCCACATCTTCATCTCTAGCCCCAGCCTCCTTCACACAATATCTTCCCACACTTAGCCTTACCTCATTCATGACAAGCATCCACACCACGCCTCACCATCACCACGATCATTCATCATCATCATCACCCTCATCGATCATCGTCAATCCTAATCTCTCTTATTTATTTGTATTTGTATTTTATTTTATTTCTTTTATGTTTACTAATAGTTAAACATGAATTATTTGAGTAAATTGTAGAATTTTATTTTCAATATGATTGAGTAATTTCCTTGTATTTTAGTATACTCTATTTGAAATCATACTAAATTAATTATTTTGAAATAAGTTTTACACTTTATTGTCTAGTTGATTTTCATTTATGATTATAACGATTAGTATTTATTGCTTATGATATTCGCATTAGATTAATTAGAATGCATGCTAATTAGTTTAATACGAATTCATATGATAGTTTAAAAAACTTTAATACATAAAAATTATAGTCTTTTAGGCATTAGTATCATCCTAATTAATCATGGATGGCTCAAACCCATCTCCTTTAATTAGGTAATCGTTATAGATTTTTGTTAAATTGATTTACTGGTAAATTGGTTACAATGCATTAGATGATATTTTTCTAATACTTACTGCTTTAGTTTGATTAAATTCTTGCATTGGTATTTGGGTTATAAAAACTGGTATGGTTTATATTAAGGGTGGACCTAAATAAACTATAATATAAGAAAAATGGGGTAGATCCGCTGGTGGGTGCCTTCTACAGTCTAACTCATGGATAAAATCAATTTGTGTGTTGATGATAAATATTAATTTGTATGGTGGGTATAGATTGTGCTAAGTATTTTTTCATAAATTTGGTATCTTTAATAATTATTTGTTGCGTTTTAGTTAATTTCTTTAGTTTGTCAATTTTAGTTCTTAAATTTATAGGCATTAATATAAATTTCATGTACCCCCTCCCCCCAAATATTAGTCTTTTAGTAGTATTTTAGTATAATTGGTGTCTTTAGATTTTGAGTTTTTGTGTCTTTAAATTTTCACGTTTGATTTCTGTTTTCGATTTGTTAATTTTAATTGGTTAATTAGAAATTAGATTAATATTATCTCTTTTACGTTATTTCCAAAATTTAGAGTTTTTTTAGCTTAATTAAGTGTTTAATTCTGTTAGAACTTAATTTCGCAATTTTTAGAATTGATTTGCTAATTGTTTAGAATTAATTTCTAATTATTGTCGTAGTTTTGCCGTGCAGAGTGTTCTGTTGGTTAAATTCATGATAATTACTTTAAAATCTTATTTTGTGTTTTAAACTTTATTCTAGGTCTAGAAAATTAGTTTTTATTTTATAGTTAATTTCAATAATTATTTGTGTACTTCTTTTAAAGCAGTTAATTAGATTATTAATTTTCTATTTTGATTTCTGTTGTTTAATTTCCGCAGTTTATTTTCTGTTTAAATTTCTGGAAAATAATTAGGATTATTTTCTAGATGATTAGGTATTTAATATGCTGTCCAGATTAACTAGATAATATTTTAAATAATTTTCTGCTAACTCAGTTATTACTTTCTGGTTTGTATTTTTTCTATTTCTATTAAAAATCTTAAATAGTAATCAATTTTCTGCTTTAATAATTTCAGAATAAATTAGGATTTAATTTCTGTTCTTGTTTCCATAATATTATTTTCATAATTCTAGGATATCAAACAATAATTTTAAATTCATAATTATTCATTTTAATTAAGTTGATTTAGTAATAAAATAAAAAAAAGTTAGATTAAATAGGTTTAGACTATCATAAATTACATCTTTCCTCGTGGATTCGATCCCTACTCTCCTATGTTATATCCTTATTTATATCTAGAGTAGTGGTAAATTTGTAACTCTACGACAAGTTCGACAGAGATCTTCGCCGAGAGTTTCGACGCCCTGAAGAAGGCTGAGGTCCCGAGGCATAAGAATTCCAACCGCAGTGATAGAAATCTCGGCTCTCGGTAAAGGAGGCCGCTGTTCGAGGTGGTCGACCCTCGGTTTACCACCGACGCTTGGAGTATCCTCATGGAGGTTAGAGGACATCCCATGCTTTGAAGACCGCCCCTTATGACTGCGTCTCCTAAACCGCAGAATGCCAAGAAGTATTTCTAGTTCCACGAACAGAGCGGACACACCATGACTGAATGCCAAGAGCTTAAGAAACCCCTTCGCGAATTGGCAGACAAGGGTCAGATTGACCGATTCCTAAAGAGAGGGTCGCGGTTCCTTTGACAAGAACAGGAGCCCACTCAACCCCAGCCGCGGTATGAGGAGTGCTCGACGGAGGTCGTGGCCACAATAGCTGGGGGGTTATGCGGAGGGGATAACTAGGTCAGCTTGGAAAGCTCAGCTCAGAAGTGCACAACAAGTGCTTACCACGGAGCAAGGACCCCATGTAACAGTGCCCACAATGGTGTTTGGCGGAAAGGAAGCTTCATGATATGCTTCTCCCTACAATGACCCTCTGGTCATTGAGATGAAGACAGCAAGTGCGATTGGTCATAAATTCTGATCGATACAGGAAGCTCAGTTGACATCATAATCTGGGACTGTTTGAAAAAACCTGCGCACCCTGAACGTGACTTCGTCCACTAGGTGTACTTATCTTGGGCTTCCGTGGACAAGAGGTGAATTCCATGGGGATGATCTGCCTTCCGGTGCATTTTGGTAACAAACTTAGGTCCAAGAACCTAGAGGTCGAGTTTTTGGTCGTTGATGTGCCCACGGCTTACAATGTGATTATGGGGCATCCGACCCTCCACAAGGTAAAGGCCGTCATCAGCCCATATCTCCTCCAGCTTCAATTCGAGGCTGATGACGACAGCGTTGGTGAAATACATGGGGACCAATGGACGGCCCGGGAATGTTGGTTGGTGAACATCCAGTCCTTAGTAGAGCGAGCATGGGAGCACGGGCCGAATGGGCCGCCCCAGGCAGAGAAGCGGGCAAAGACTGGATCGGTCACTGTGGTCCCAGAAGCCTTGGTCATCCACATCCTCGCCACGGTGGAACCCCCACGGCCTCGGCCAGAGGCGACGGACGAGGTGACGCAAATTTCGCTTGAAGAAGAATGGCCCGAGTGCACCGTTCCGCTGCGTCAAGATATCACAGCCCTTGATCGATAATCACTGTCTCCCTCTTACGGGAGTATAAAGATATCTTCGCGTTCGAACCTAAAGAGATGCCTGGCATCGCCCCAACGATGATGGAACACCGACTGAATGTGGACCCTCGTCACAGGCTGGTCATCCAAAAGAAGCGCTATATGGCCCCGTAGAGAGCGGCCGCTGCCAACGCTAAAGTGCAGAGGTTACTAGAGGCTGGGTTCATTCAAGAATGCCAATACCCTGAATGGATCTTGAATATGGTATTAGTGATGAAACCCAATGGGACTTGGAGAATGTGTGCTGAATAAGGCTTGCCCGAAGGATAGCTAGCCGCAGCCAAAAATTGACAAGTTAGTGAACGCCACGGTAGGACATGCCTTATTGAGCTTCATGGACGCCTTCTCTGAGTATCAACAGATACCCCTCTCCCCAGAGGATCAAGAAAAGACGGCGTTCATCATAGACTGCAGTCTCCACTGTTATAAGATTATGCCCTTTAGATTAAAGAATGCAGGGCCCACCTACCAACGCTTGGTGAACAAATAGTTCGAGCCCCTTATTGGCCAGACCATGGACGTCTACGTTGATGATATGATCGTAGAAAGCAAGTCCGAGCGGGATCATGGTGATGATCTAAGGAAGACGCTTGACATACTATAGGCGTTCAGCATGAAGCTTAACCTTAAGAAGTGCATCTTTGGGGTATGATCAACAGCTGCAGAATCGAAGTTAAACCAGACAAAATCCATGCCGTCCTCGACATGAAGCCGCCCCGAAATATAAGAGAAGTGCAACACCTAACCAACTGCACAGCTGCCTTGGGTCGGTTTATGTCCCAGTCCGTAGATAAGTGCCAGCCGCTCTTCCTCATCCTGCGACAGCGGGTCAACGTCAATTGGGACCAGCACGCGGACGAGGCCTTCTAGGCTTTGAAGACCTACCTGGCTCAGTTGCCCAAAATCGCCAGTCCCCTAGAAGGGGAAATCTTGGTATTATACTTGGCTATCTCTGAGCACGTGATCAGCGCGGTTCTCGTAGTAGAAAGGGCAAAGGAGCAGATCCCTGTGTACTACATAATCCACGTCTTAGCAGGCGCAGAAGTGAACTATCTTCTCATTAAGAAGTTTGCGTATGCCTTAGTATGGCCAGTCGAAAGCTGAGACCCTACTTTGAGGCTCATAAGATCTTAGTCTTAACGGATTAACCCTTGAAGAATGTCCTTCAGAAGATAGATGCCTCAGGACAGCTCTTGAGATGGGTCGTCGAACTCTCCTGCTATGACCTGGCCTCTGAACCGCGGAGGGGCATCAAAGGCCTGGCGTTGGCTGACTTCCTGGCCGAGAACACCATGCCCGCGGATGACTTCCTGGCCGAGAACACCATGCCCGCTGAGGAAGGGGATTTGCCCCCGCGGCCCTGGAACCCATACGTGGACGGCTCGTCCACTAAGGATGGCAGTGCGGCCGACCTCATTATTGAAAGTCCCACCAGGGAACATTACGAGCATGCTCTAAATTTCATGTTTAAGGCATCCCCTAATGAAGCCGAGTATGAAGCCCACATCGCGGGAATAGAGCTTTGTTACACTGCGGGAGCCGATTCTGTCCAAGCCTTCTCTGAGTGCATATGAAGTAAAGGACGACACTATAGCCGCCTATGTTAGATGGGTACGGGAGGCCATTAAGTTGCTAAAGCATTTTGCAATTACACACATCCCTCACTTAGAGAACCGAGAAGCCAATGCCCTGATTAAACTAGCAAGCTCATCCGACAACGGGAAACCCAAAAACATTCAGTTGGAAACCTTGATGGAGAGGAGCATCGATCCACATAAAGTGCTATGGTTAGAAAGAAGCTCAACATGGATGGATCCTATCCGCACATACCTCACTGACGGTACTCTGCCCGCGGATCCCAAAGAAGCAGATAAAGTGAATAAGAGGTCAAACTGGTTTATCCTATACGAGGGGATCTTATACAAGAGATCTTTCACCCGACCTCTCTTACGTTGTGTGACCCCAAAAGACGGGAGAAATGTACTGGAAGAGCTGCACGAAGGCATCTGCAGCACACATGCTAGAGGTCGCGTCATAACTGTTACAGTCATTCGAACTGGCTACTACTGGCCCAGCTTGCGAGAGGATACAATAACATTAGTGCAGACTTGTGACAGCTGCCAAAAATTCACCCCCATCCAATAAGTCCCCTCCACCCCCATGACGCTATCATCAGCCCCCTGCCGTTCGCCACATGAGGAATGGATATCCTTGGCCCTTTCCCCAAGGTTATGAGGAAGCATAAGTACCTCTTTGTGGTGGTTAACTACTTCACCAAATGGATAGAGGCTGAGGCCGTAGCTTCCATAACCACCGATGAAGTACGAAACTTCATTTGGCAAAACATTATCACCCGCTTCAGCATTCCTCAATCCATCATTTTTGATAAGGCAGGCAGTTCGACACCAGTAAACTCATGGACTATCTCAACAATTTGGACTGCCATGCGCATTTCACTACTGTGGCTCATCCTCAAACCAACAGCCAAGCCGAGGCAGCTAATAAGTCTATCCTCCATGTCTTGTAAAAGAAACTTGATAACGCAAAACACAAATGGGCTGATAAACTGCCTGGTGTCCTATGGTCTCGAAACCCCTTTTATATTAGTTTATGCATCTGAGGCTATTGTACCCGTTGAGGTCACCCCTCATACTCATCGGTTGATAACTTTCTAAGAGGAGTTGAACAATACAGCACTCTACGAAGCCCTCGACCTCCTCCCCTCTATCCTGGGCGACGCTCTCCTTCAAGAAGCTCTTTGTAAACTATGCATCGCACGCCTGCACAACCGCACAGTGCGAGTGCAGCTAACTCAAGTGGGCGACCTCGTCCTTCAGCTCATGGAGACTGTAGCCTGGGTGGGGGAACATGGAAAACTAACTACCAATTGGGAAGGCCCATACAAAGTCACTTCACAAGTCCGCCCCTAGAGATATCGACTTGAGACCATCAACGGCATCCCCATCCCACAAACCTGGCATAGCAACAACCTGAGGAAATACTACACTTAGGCTCACGCTTTTTCTTAATCTCCAACTGACATGTACATTTTGATTACAAGCAATAAAGTCAGAAGCCCACAGGGGCCACTTTTGCACTCATAAGCAACCCCTTTTTCTCTTCAAGCACGGCCTCATAGCCAATTGTTACACTCTTAGCCCTAACGGTTCCTCAAGCACAGCCTCATGGCCGGTCACTACACTCTTAGCCCCACTAGGGGCTAAAGGCCTCTAAGGATGGCTTTATAGCCGATCGGTATACTCTTAGCCCCAATAGGGGATAAGGGTCCTTAAGCATGGTCTTATGGTCAGTTGCTACAATCTTAGCCCCAATGGGGGCTAAGGGTCCACAAGCACGGCGTTATGGCTTATCGCTATACTCTTAGCCCCAATAAGGGCTAAGGGTCCCTAAGCATGGCCCTATGGCTGGTCGCTACACTGTCAGCCTCAATGTGGGCTAAGGATCCTTGAGTACGACCCTATGGCTGATCGCTACCCTCTTAGTCCCAATGGGGGCTAAGGGATCGGTAACTGCGCCTTCCCAGCTGGTCCAAATATGAGGTATGAGTTCCTCAATAGAATAGCGCATCACTTGTTCTTTCATTTCGGGGCTGCTACCCTAGCACCACAAGAAGAATAAAAATACAAGCTGAAATGAAAGAACAAGTAGGAAGCAGAAGAATGAACAACGAAAGAAGATGCTAAACAGAAGTGAACGTTCTTTCATTAATAAAATACGAGTATAACCTCAAAAGAAAAGCATATAAGAAAAAGAAGGGGGGTTACACATCGGGCTCTCCACCGTCCTCATGTTCCTCCTCTTTAAAAGCCCCTAACCTCAGCTTCCGAGGGGTTGGTGGCCTCGTCCCTGATTCCTCACCCTCGCCGAAAGGAGGGATAAACTCCACCTCCTCAGGGTCACGACCTTCATCTGCAGCCTGCTGACGCTTGTCCACTTAGTGGAGGTAAGCCTCAAAATAGCTGTCATCCTGAAACTCTTGGGCCAGCATCACCAAGACTTTGTGTAAATACTCGAGGGTATCAGCACGGCCATGTTAGTAGCCTTGCTTCCTGGCCTGGGCCACCCTTTTTGCCCCCACGGCCGTATCAACCTCGGCCTTCGCAAGCGGCTCCTCTAGCTGGCGCTACAAGCCCTTCTTTTCGGCTTCACGAGCGTTCAGATTAGGCTTCATCTTTTCCTAACGCCCTTGGTACTGAGTAATAAGCCCCTCCAATCTTCGACATTTCGCCGCAGCTCTCACCCCCTGGGCAAATGCCTCGACCATTACTACTTCCTCCTCCATGACCTTTGGGGGATCCGAAGCTCCGGGAGTGGCCAAGTCCCGTGACTTAACTAGGTCCTGGCTGAGTGAGAACTTGGCGGTGGAATTCGCCTTAATAAAGTTGGTGGATGGTCGTTGGGTGATTAGGGGGGATCTGTCGGTAGCTTGGGAAATGGCCCCTATGGTTTTAGAGGAGGCGGCTTGTTCCTAAAGGCCGGGGATGCGACCCCCAAATGATTGGCTTCCTAACCACTGAGGGGTAGACCGTTCAGCTCCTGCTTCCCCCGCCTGTGAAGGGGCGGAGACCGCAGCCTCGTCCAGGCAGCCCTCAATCCGTTGCTGCTTCCGAATCGGTAAGCTGATGGCGGGCTTCTTCCCATGTGGAACGAGGGAAGGTGCCTGCAAAAAAAAATGACTTAGTCAGTAAAATCCAGGGATCATGAGAAAGGGGGGACAAACAAGGTTATAAATTATACCTTCTTGGCTTGTTGGGTGACGAGGCGCTGCCTCTCCTCTTCTTGCCGGCACTCGACGTCGGCTGCCACTTACTTTGGAGTGGCGTCCCCGGTCTCGAAGACCATCAACCTTGCCCTCGCTTGCTTTACATAAAACAAAAGGGAAGTCAGGTCAGCACCAAACATAAAGATGACTAGCATTAGGACAGCCAAATACCCTTGGAATAATCCTTAAGGATCAGAAGGTCGGCCACGACGAGAAAGAAATCGTTCACAAAGAACTTTAACTTGGGGAGTCAATTCAAAGGCTCCCTATCACTGGACTTGCTCCTCCTCCTCTCAGGGCCTTTCACAGACTCAATTGCTTGATCCATAAACTTGGGGATAGGTCGAGGCTTATCATCCTCCCGTACCCTCGTTCCAGTCAGGAATGTGTCCCCAACCTGACTCCCAATGCACGACGAGGAAGTCATACTTCTAGTACTTCACTTTTGATTTCTTCTCGATGGTCGTCGTGAAGCTCGGCCTATTGGTGAAGCAATACCACCCTAGGTTCCCGATCTCCTTAGGAGCCCTCTGAACGGTATGTACAAGGCTAAACGCCCATGCTAAGCAAGTGACGATGAAGGAGCAAATGCTATGCCATGATATGGGCACAACCTGCGCAGGCGCCAGTTCATACTTGTTTAAGATCTCTTCAATCACCGGATGAAGAGGAAACCAGAGACCGTGGTTAATAGTCATGCGATGAACAACTATACATTTTGCGAGCGCCTCATTCATGGTGGCATCCGCCTCAGGGATCACGAAGGTATACCCCGATAGATAGAATGTATTGCTTCTCGAGGGTAGTCTGCTTTAACATAGGGACAACCTTCGGGTCAGGGAAGTGACCGCCCAGACCATCCTGTGGATCCAAATGGGTTGGGGCCCTGGGGAACTTCGGCCCTTCCGCACAATCTCTGCCACTAATCCCTCAGGCGCACAGTCTTTTCGCTTAAGCACTGACTTGCTCGGAGTCGACGGCCCTTTAGGAGATGAGGAGCTAGTTGACGCCCCTTCTGAGGACGAACTCCTCGACAGACTGTCAGAAGAGGAGCTAGAGGAGGGCCCTCCTGAGTTAGAGCCACAACTTTTGGAGGCCACTTCGGCCCCCGATTTGGGTGAGGATGGAGCTGATCAGGGATTACCTTGTGTACCCTTGGCTAGCAACTCCTCAAGAGACCTGATGCAGGGGTAGACTTGGTCTTCGCCATTCGTTGAAACTAGAAATAAGTCATATAATTAGTTATGGTGATCTCCCAAGGATATGTCACCTTTACCTTTGACTGAGGACACCAGGGGTGGAGGAGTACTCACAGCTGAACCACGAGGGAGTGTTTGATTCAAAAAGGGGCACCGCATAGGGAATCTTTTTGGGTTCCCTACATTTAATCTTTCGAGGGACGCCGGCCACCACCCGGCCATCAATAAAGGCCAGGAGGCTAGGGAATTCCAGTTCAACTCCTCAAGAACATCCCTACTGGATGAGTAAGACGATGACATAATGTACAAGAACAACAAACAATGCTTTGAAGGGGCACGAGAGTGTACCTATAGAGGATGAAGATTCAAGGAAGGTATTTGAAGAGGAGGATGAATACTCAAGCAACCCTTTGAAGATACAAATGGAGAGCTTGAGACGCTAACAGTGAAGCTGCATGCAAAGCGAGAAAGAGGTGTAGAGCTTCTCTCTTTAGAAATCGCTTCTCTCTCTAGGTGGCTGAAATCTGCATCAATCAAATGACCCCTTTCTGTCGAATCCTCACCCTTATATAGAACGAAAAGGCAAGACACACCTCCCGATAAAACCCAACAGGCACAACTCTTCCCAACCGATGCCATGTGGGGACCTGTTATCGCCTCGTCATCGGTGAAAAACCTTGGACCTCACGAGAGAACGGACCTCTGAGTACACTCCTTGGCGGACAGTCACAACACGCCTGGTCCTAGGGGCTACGGGTCCATAAGCATGCCTTATGGCCGGTCGCTACACTCTTAGCCCCGATGGAGTTTAAGGGTCCTCGAGCACAGCCTTATGGTCGGTCGCTATACCCTCTTAGCCCCAATGGGGGCTAAGGTCCCCGAGCACGACCCTACGGCCGATCGCTACACCCTTAGCCCCCATAGGGACTAAGGGTCTATGAGCATGGTCTTATGGTCGGTCACTATACTCTTAGCCCCAATAGAGGCTAAGAACCCATGAACTCGGCCTTATGGTCGATTGCTACACGCTTAGCCCCAATGGGGACTAAGGGTCCCTAAGCACGGCCTTATAGCCTGTCGCTACACTCTTAGCCCCACTGAGGGCTAAGGGTCCCTAAGTACAACCTTATGACCGGTCGCTATGCTCTTAGCCCCACTGGGGGCTAAGGGTCCCTAAGTATAACCTTATGGCTAGTCGCTACACTCGTAACCCCAATGGGGGCTAAGGGTTCCTCAGGCACGGCCTTATGGCCAGTCGCCATACTCTTAGCTCCACTGGGGGCTAAGGGTCCCTGAGCACGGTCTTATGGCCGGTCGCTATACTCCTAGCCCATCTAGGGGCTAAGGATCCCTAAGCACGGCCTTATGGTCGATCGCTACACTATCAGCCCCAATGGAGGCTGGGGGTCACACAGTCCGGCTTCATAGCCTTTTATAACATATGGATACAAACAGAGAGGCAAGTCATACAAGGATCTTTTATTACGACAGCTAGGCCAATACAAGCACAAAACGAAAATACAAAAAAGAAAAAAAAACCTATGCCCACTCTTCCTTGATCAACAATAGGGAGTGAGGCGCATCCCTCGACCCCGAAGTCATCGTCGGGCGTCCTTGAGCCTATCCCTAATGGACAATAGCCATGCTTTAATGACATCCCACCTTAGCTTCCGTAGGTCCGACGTCTCCGGTCTCCCTCCTGATGAGTCGTAGCCTTGCTGCATCATTGATCACCATCGCATAGTAGACGACTTGCACCATCTTAGGGATATGGGTAACATGTACAAACTGCATTGCTACGATGTGGGTGAATTCAGGGTAGTAGGCTGAGAAGTTCCAAGGGAGCAAATTTGGACGAAGGCTTGACGTTTCCCTCTTGATCCAGCGAAGGTTGTCCCTTACATACTCCGCCGCCTGTACGATATCACAGAAAAAAGGAAAAGAGGACGTCCTCCCCACTAGAGGGACCGCCCGCTGGCACAGGTTTGCCAGGGAATCTACTAGACGAGTGGCCTAAGCTCTTCGGAGCCTTTGACCGTTGTCCTCGAGCAAAGCTTCCACAGGGCCCCAGTCCAACTTTCGCATGGCCCACGTCATGAGCTTGGAATCATGTGCGTATTGCCTCGCCACCTAGAGGTCAAAACGGGGGCACAAGCCGTGGTAGTCCTAGGGAAGCGTCCTGGGGCCCGGGTCCGAGGGATCTTTCAATGACCATCAAAAGTGGTCACAAATGTACTCGGCCGCCTGCTCAGTGTTGGCAAATTTAAGAAAGAGACCCTGATCCATTTTCTTTCTCTTCTCTCATTTTTGTCTGTAAAGGAAAGTATGAAGTCTTGCCAAAATTATACCACCCTTTATAAAGAAAGGGACCAATGTTTGAGGGGGTGCAACTCTCGAGGGAGTAGCCACCCACCCCAACCTTGCCACGTGGCTTCCACAGCCTGAAGTCTTAACTTAAAAGGTAAAACGCAAGCATTATTTAAAGCAAAATCATGCAACATGGAGCGTCATTCAAGGCGGAAAAGGGACGATTCGTTATGTCAAAGAAATCCCTTTTTATTATCAAAGGACCCCATAAGGGGCCGCCAAAAAAGGGAGAAGGGGGTGATACAAGAGAAGATTCGAAACAAAACTAAGGCTACTCCTTATCACAAGAGGGGGCCAGGGGGTTGTTCGATCCAGAGCCCTTTTCCTGGCCGTCCAGGGGACCGTAGACTTCCACTTCATCGACCGGCCGCTAGAGCTGTACTTCCCTTAGTGCGTGATCGACACAGCTCATCCAAACCTTAAAACTTGACCGCCTCAAACCCAACAGAGCCGATTTTAGACCCACAACTGTAAAACCGTGCACTACGCCCAGCTCGACGGCCTTGTTCAACAATATAGCGTAGAATGTTGTCTGTACCATTTCAGGGAGCTCAAAGTCAGCTGTCGTGCCCTCAGCTTCGGACAAAGAAAAGCATGGGCATAGGGCGTGGAAGTCTTCAGGAAGGCGACGAGGCGGACGTGAAGCTCTCCTCCAGCGCCAAACAAAGGACTCCTTCACGTAATCGGCCATCTCCCTAGTGTTGTAAATAAGAGAGAACGCCAAAATAGCAAGGGAAAACAGGTGTATTGATCGCTCTCTCTATACTGTACACCACTTCCTCTGGAAAGATGAATACCTGAATATCCTATGTAGAAGAATGAAGTTGTATTTATAGAAGAGGGATCGGGAGAGCTGAACATGGGAAAAATTCCCAAGAGCCTAATGGCCAATCCACCTCAGACACATGGCCATCCAGTCAGTAAAAATAGAGACCAGTACGAGCAAAGTAACGACAATTTAAAAGGATATAAAAGCACAACCTTTTATTACTGTTGGGATAAGCAATACATCATAAAAAAAAGAGAATAAAAGAAAAGGAGAAAAAGAAGAGCATTAGTAGGGGCAGGCCGCGCATTCATAAGCTTAACAGCCTCCAACCCTACTTGCCACCATCCTATGGGGAAGCCGCCCTCTCAATGGCCAAGCCTCATCCGCGGGCTCCACCTCTAAGCCCTCTTCTTATCAACCAGCTCCGAAACTCACCCCCGATCCGGCCTTTGGATAGAATCGAGCTTCGAAAATTCGGTCACCATACAGCCAGACCCGCGATTTGAGGGTGCTCCAATAGAGATCAACGAGGGCGGACTCCAAAGACTAAAGCACTCGTCCTCGTACGACTCCAAGCCTTTCAGCCTCGTTCAGAAGCATCGCGTAGAAGATCACCTGAGGCAGCTCTAGAAGTTCGTAGTACTCGGTGGCCTCCTCAGCCACGGCCAGCTCAAAGCTCAAATATAAGGCCTGAAAGTCTTTTGGGAGAAGCGACGGGGGAAAGGCAACCCCACGTCGATCCCATGAAAAATGGCGGGTAACGTACTCAGCCATCGCTTTAGTATCAAGGGAGTGCGGGAAAGCTATGAACACTAAATAACGATTATTACTGAATAAGGAAGGATAAAACACCCTCTTCCCACTAGTGTCTTTTATAGTAGAGGGAAGGCAGTTTCATAAAACTACCGTCCTGGCCTCGAAACCTGTGCAACTATGGACAGTGGACCCTAGGCCGTCCGTTACAAGGGCTCAATTTTCAAAGCACTTGAGATGCATGTCGACCATTAACAGCACTACACATTCTATCTATCTACTCGCCTGACTCGACGTACAGGTAAAATGTGAGGGCTAAGTGATTGGGAAAATTTTGGATCCTCCTAAATGGGCCTAACCAAGTCTGGCCCACATACAAGGCCTGTATCTGGAATAATGGGCCCTAAGACACCCCCTAGGGGCTTCCTCGGGCCCATATGTAAGATAAGGGGCCCTGGGACGTAATCCTAGGGCCCTCGCATTCTGAGACCGGCGGTCCACGCGGACGCTCCAGGTAAGATTACAATTTTGCCCTTTTTCGAAAGGACTATAAATGGTCGCCTACCTTCCTCAGGAAAAGGGTTAGCAAGCAGATACACTGAACTCTTATTGTATTCTCTCTCTCTTTTAACCCTTAACTGGGACCCTGAACTGAGTTGACCGTCGGAGAGCCGTTTCCCGGTTCACAACCCGGGGTTGCCCTTTTTGCAGGTGGGGTCGTCCCAAAAAGGACGTTAGGTGTTACATGTCAGCTATCAGATAAATCCGCTCTTTCGTCCCACGTCATCATCAACCGTTCTTTAGAGATTTCTTCCGAAATCGATAGACAACACCCAGCACGAAACAAATGCATTCCTTCCAAACTGCCTATGCATCTGAATACACTCTTAAAGCAGCAACTAGCTAGGGCATGAGATCTCCTCCTGCATTGGCACAGACCAAAAATATAAGTTAAAAGGGAACCTTTCTCTTGTCATGAATGTGTTCACCACACTTCAATGACCAAACTGAATCAAACTGCCCATCAGGAAATGGGTGCTCTAGAGCATTTGCAACTTAAAAGAATACCTGCCAGTTTTATGAAATGTAAACTAATTTAATAAGAACTCGACTCAAATTGGGTTGTTGTGAAACAACAAAACAATCGATCTTCAATTGTCAAGTACATGACTTAACATCAAATCATAACGAACCAACCAAAGCCATGCAACACAACCACACTCTAACATGGAAAGTTCAACAATCAAACCCGCAACTCAAGCCACCAAGCACAAAACTGAAAGACCTTGTTTTTAAGTTTATAGATATGAAACCTTATGAGCTTAATAATATTCTCGTGAACTGTTGATATGAGACAGAGTCCCCTTAACACATACATCCCGCATCATTCATATGTACCTTATTAGCGAACCATTGAGCAGCAGCATGCGCTTGAGCTCTTTGGGCTTGAATAGGACTCAAAGTTATTCTATGACATTTGGCCCCATATTTTTTAGCCAGGTAAGTGGAGCTGCCCCCGATTCCACGCCCAACATCTACTATCTATTTTAGCCTTCTACTTGGTTCCTCCGCAAAACAAATTAAGGAAATGTTTACACTTTACAATAGAAGTATAGGACGTAGGTTTGAAAAGTCTTTAGGGGTAGAAGTCTCAAACTTCTCACCAGGATTTGAACCCTAGTGACCACAATTTCTTTAAAGGAGATTGTGGTGCACTTGGAGGCTCCTTGGAGGCCTGGTAACAGAGTTAGACCTCCGGTCAGTTTAGTCAGATGATTGTACAATTCCTTCCCTGCTAGCAAACCCAATGGGCTCACATTGTAAAAAAAAAAAAACAACGAATGTCTTAGAAAAACATCCAATCCTCAAATGAAATGACTCTTACTTTCTTTTTTTCTTTCGTTTTTTGGTTGAGTTGAAATACAATATTTTCTCCTTTCAATATTTTACAATCTTTATAAACGAGACGATGAGACATTCAAGATAAACTTACAAAATAAAAATGACAAATAAATAATCCTTCTTCTATGACCCCCATAAAGCGGAGTGGCCGTAGGATTTACTAGTTTCAAGTTACTTTAGCCAGTTACTTTTTTCACAGTTGTTTTTTAAAAAAGTAATGGGTTCAAATGGATCTGGGGTCGGTTCGAGGACCCAAATTTGACCCACATTCCTTAGGCCCAGACTCGCTCAAACTCTATTAAGTCTTATTTCATTGGACCCACCCAGATCCTGTAAATTAATTAGATCGGGTTAGATAAGTCTAGGTCGGGTTTAGGACCCACTGTCATTTGTATATAACACATATATAAAATTGCCACATATGACGATATGTTGGAT
>NCQV01056049.1:12738-16276 GCA_002740545.1 Lophocereus schottii | reverse complement strand
GAAGCAAAATTTTAAGAAAACAAAGGACAAAAACCAACATTGAGTTACACAAAGATTGAGTTGCATTGAACTGTTGAACCATGGGCCGGATTGTACACAATCAGGCAGGTGCAGTCAAGGTCTGGCTAGCCTTATGCAGTTCCCATCCGAACCAAACAGTACACTCCTGCCTGTTAGTACAATGATTATTGTGCATTAGTTGTAATTATATTGCTAGGTTAACCTACTTTGTGCAACTGTGCTTGAGAAAACTGGCATGGCTTACTTTCAGTTTATCCTTTTCAGTCTGCATTTTAAGCATGAATAGTCAGTGGTTTCTATGAGAACAGCAGAAAGTAATTTGATGCACATAAGTAGTTTGACCATTTGTTCTTTCTGCTTCTGTGGAGAAAATTAGTGATAGATAGGACTCAAGATTAATGCTTGAGTGCAAGATTAAAGGCTCCTATTTTTCTTTTCTTCTTCTTTTCTGGCTTTTTTTTGGGGGGGGGGTGAGTGTTGGGATTCCGTGGATATGGAAAGCCACAGCACTGGTCAGAAAAACGTATCCTACTGGTAGCGGTGTGATTGCTGTATGACTGGATGTCATACATGACTGGTGCATTACATCTATGCTTGTTTATTGCAAGGAATCTTAGCTGTGTGCAGAGATAGCAAGTTAGCAACTTGTTTATTATTAGAGATGTAACTTGGTTCTAATAGTGAGTCTTGCTGTTCATTTTTTGGTTTTCTCACATGATCAGAACATACGATGCTTACCTGTAATTTATTTATGGTGAAGTCTGAAAATCCTTACCTGATTTGTTGCATTAACAGTGAGCAGACAAGAGTTCTGCTGACAAGTGCTGCATGTTTCTATTTGAAGAAAGGCGATTTCTCCAAGTATACTCGTAACCTTGCTCCTGCAAGCCGAGCGATCTTGCTCTCAGGGCCAGCTGGTTGGTCTTCCTGCAAACTTGCATTGTTCAAATGGCATGTTTTGTTGGCTGTTGCAGGTTAAACTTATCTAAGCTATGTTAATACTGTGCAGAACTTTACCAGCAAATGCTTGTGAAGGCATTAGCTCATTTTTTTGATGCAAAATTGCTTCTGTTAGATATAACTGACTTTGTGCTGAAGGTGAGTATTTGCCCCCTAGAAGGGAAGAGCGATGAGGAAGGGATGCTAGTGAGCTTGTAAAATAGGCTGTGAGATATTGCTAGTATAGTGCACAGGGTGGAAGAATTACTAATAGTTTTCTCCCCCACCCCCAATTTCCTGCAGATTCAGAGCAAGTATGGTGTCAATAATGAATCTGTAAGCTCGATATGCTTCCTTCCCAGCGTATATATGTGATCACCACCTGCATCATTATACCTGAAGTTTGTGACGTTTCATTAATCTCATGGTGTTTTCTGGTTTTATAGTCTCTCAAAAGATCTATATCAGAGACTACTCTGGAGCGCCTCTCAAATTTAATCGGATCTTTTTCTGTGCTGCCAGGGAAGGAAGAGGCCAAAGGTGAAATTTTTCTATGTTTTGATGCTCTATGGGATCGTAGTATGACATATTTGGAACTTAGTTTCAAAAATCATACGTGGATGTTAGTTTTAGGAGCACACCTAAGGGCTAATTGAGACGCGAGGCTCAAATTTCATTGCTCATTGTCCCAAGTCATGCTTCCCCATTTCATTTCAAGCGAGGGTGCAAGGAGCCTTCTGTGCCTTATTTGTGGGAACTTTAGTGCAGATACATGATATATTGGACCATCAAACTTCTGGATTTTTTTATAATTTATTTTTAAGTAGGGCAGTTGATTCAGTTTGTAAACACCCATAAATAATTGCCTGCAATTTCGTCAAACTAGTAATAAACTGAAGATTCCAATTAATGTAAATCCTAATGTTTGAATGCTAGGAGAGCGTTGACTCTAACCCAACTTTTTAACTCTTCAGCGGTTCAGTTTTTCTACTGGGAAAGGAGTAACAATTTTTACCAGAAAGATTGCAATATTAGAAGCATAGGACGTTAATTTTTGGGCATTCAGAGAAAAATTGGCATTTAGTCTTTGAGGGATGTACAAACTACAAAGCTTTACCTGTGGTTTGGATCCTGGACTTCAGGACCGTACCCTTTGCACAATAGTGTGACTTGTGCCTTTTTACAAAACAGTCTTGAGAGCCTCACTGTATCTTCAAAGCCACTTAAGCTATTCAAAACAATTGTTTGCTTTAAACCTTGTGACCGTGTGAGCCTTAGTGTGCCTGTTGAAAGAGTGTGAGAGGCTCTTGTTCTGTACCTACAAATCCCCTTAGGATGTCTGAAGTACATTCCTCATAACAATGTGTGATGGTTTCTTCTTTTGCACCATCTGCAAATATTAAGTGTGCTTATTAGGCTAAAGGGTCTTGGTGATGGTTTTCGAAGCACTCGAACCTATTCAGATGGTCCTAGAATACCCTAAAACATTTGCGGTTAGCAGGAGCATATAGTCGTAATTTGACTACTCTGAAAAATAGCTCTAAACTATGTAGACTAGGCATTAATAGCCTTTGTTTTGCGCACCGCGTGAGCCGTCCCCGCTCGACCTCCGAAACCGTTTAGGACATTCCCAAGTATCCCTTTAAACAATTGCAAGTGGTGCAATGGCTTCGTGGTGTCAGGATATTTATTTTGAAGTATAATCCCAATATGCCGAAGAAGAGTAGGTCGTCAGGGTGTATTGTGCGCTGTCAATTATTTATCAACAATAATACTGCCCATTGTGGATATCTGCTGAGCAGGTTATGGAAGATCCACAGAGGTAATTTTACCCTGGTTTCAGAGAGGCACATGCTGAGGGACACTTTCAACTAGCGATTGTGATCCCATGGACCCCAGATAGATTTTAGAATCTAAAGCAGCATGCCTTCACAATTTGACAAATGCTTGGGCCTGTTCCTCAAGATCATGAAAAGTATTTGTAGTGATCTTTTCCTTCTATGGTCTCTGAGGGTTCAAGAGGAAACCCTTATGAAAATACCCTCCTAGGCAGTTTCTTGGGGGTTGGGATCTTTAGAGATGGCTGCTGTTGATCTCTGAGGACGTGTTTTACCCCCCTACAAACGATTTCAATGAGCATGATGGTTTTGTTGGCACTCACCCTAGATATTTTAGTATGATCTCAGAAAGCCGATCATTGGTTAAGGTGTGAGGGATATGACAAGTGCATATCATGTAAGCATAAAGGTTACTTCAATTTTGATAAATGCATGTGATGAAAGTATTAAAATTCCTTCAAATTTGTTTATCCATTCGTATAATCCCACTTTGATCAGAGCCCTAATTCCATAAAATTATTTCAAATTCAACCTCAAATTTGTTTTCAAAATTACAGTACGGTATACTGGGTAGTTAGAAATCTTCTTCTATCACCCATGTATAGATGTATCTATTCCACAAGCCAGTATTTTCATGTTGATGTCTCTGATATATGAGTTTGATATAGGCACATTACGTCGTCAGGGCAGTGGGATTGACATTGGATCCAGGTATAGTCATAGCTTCCATGTATGCATTC
>NCQV01056049.1:2738-10238 GCA_002740545.1 Lophocereus schottii | reverse complement strand
ACCAAAAGTGGTTAGAGTCAGCTATGCCCATACATATATAGAGACTAACCAGTTCTCACTGTTTCTGCATTTCGTAAAGTGATCCCATACATGCATTTAGCTTTTTTTCTTTTGGGTTGGACCAACAGTTTCCTATTCTTTTTCTTCAGCTTCCCTAAAGCGAACTAGCAGCTGGTCCTTTGATGACAAGCTACTTATCCAGTCACTTTACAAGGTAGGTAACCATAATTTCTTGTAATTTCTGGATATTCAACGTACACTCTTATATCAATAGGACATTTGACATACATTGTTTTCCAAGAATATTCATGTGTTGCTTTGTTGTGGATAATTATGCCTTCTGTTCTGGACAGGTTTTGGCTTCTGTATCTAAGACGTCTCCTATCATTCTGTACGTCAGAGATGTTGATGTGCTCCTGTTCAGATCCCAAAGGCTCTACAATTTGTTCCAGAAAATGTTGAAGAAACTTTCAGGGCCATTACTTATACTAGGTTCAAGGATAACAAATTTGGATAGTGATGAAAGTGAAATTGATGAAAGGCTTGCTGATTTATTTCCTTATAATATTGAAATTAAGCCACCTGAAGATGAAAGTCATCTGGTTAGCTGGAAGTCTCAACTGGAGGAGGACATGAAGATGATTCAGTGTCAGGACAATAGAAACCACATTATCGAAGTCCTTGCTGCAAATGATGTTGAGTGTGATGACCTTGGCTCCATCTGTGTGGAAGACACTTTGGTAATCAGCAAATACATTGAAGAAATAGTTGTATCAGCGATTTCTTATCATTTGATGAACTGTGAGCATGAATATAGGAATGGGAAGCTCCTGATTTCTCCTAAAAGGTGTGCTGTTCTTTTGTTGTTATTTACCCCTTGGCCACCTAGGCTTATTTGGGTAGTTCCTTTCTGTATAGCTTCTAGTATCTTGTTGTAACATTTTGCAGCTTGGCCCATGGGCTAAGCGTGTTTCGGGAAGGCAAGTCAGTTGGCAAAGATACTTTAAAGCTGGAATCCCGAGCTGAGCTGTCAAAGGTATGCTATTAATCCGATTCTAAGTATCACCTTGACAACAGGAAATGACGGCCTTACATGAGGTCTGCTGCAACTGTAGGAAACTCGAGGGGTGAATCCAGAATCAAAAACTGAAGGTGCAGGAGCTTCAGAAAAGAAAACTGGAGACGGTTCTGCCTCTACAGCGAAGGATGCTGATAATGCTGCAGCAGCAACAGCAGCTCCAAAAGTCCCTGTCAGTACAATTTTATCATTTTCCCTCTTTTTGATGGGTTTTGGTGGTTGTCATTTCTATTGTTTTTCCTAATAGCAATATGTTTTTACAGAGTAGATGGAGCTTATAAAAGAGAAATCATGACTTTGATATGTTTGTGTTGAATATATGTGTGGTTGCTGTCATATGTTTTACTAACAGCTGTGACGCCGGAATCTGGTGTTTAATCACTATATCTTGTCCCTCTTCGCCACCCCTCCCCCCCTTCTCAAAAAAAACAGAGAAAGGGGGGGGGGCGAAGGAAAGGAAAAGTGAAGACGGTAAATTATCTTGACTTGGTGCATCTCATTTATGCCGGACAGGAAGTGCCTCCTGACAATGAGTTTGAGAAGCGAATAAGGCCAGAAGTCATTCCAGCCAATGAGATTTCTGTGTCCTTCGCTGATATTGGCGCCTTAGATGAAATCAAAGAATCTCTGCAAGAACTAGTGATGCTTCCTCTTCGTAGACCAGATTTGTTCAAGGGAGGACTATTAAAGCCTTGCCGAGGAATTCTGCTTTTTGGACCTCCTGGAACTGGCAAGACCATGCTGGCTAAAGCCATTGCCAAAGAGGCTGGAGCAAGCTTTATAAATGTATCCATGTCTACTATCACATCTAAATGGTTTGGTGAAGATGAAAAGAATGTAAGGGCATTGTTCACCCTAGCTGCCAAAGTCTCCCCAACAATTATCTTTGTGGACGAAGTAGACAGTATGCTTGGGCAGAGGAGCAGGGCTGGTGAGCATGAAGCTATGCGAAAGATCAAAAATGAGTTTATGACCCATTGGGATGGCCTCTTGACAAAACCAGGAGAGCGGATCCTTGTTCTTGCTGCAACCAACAGGCCATTCGACCTTGATGAAGCAATTATTCGGCGTTTTGAACGGAGGTAAATGTCGGTAATATCTGCATTTGTTGATTAACTAATCAACTAGGCGAAACCCTAAAAGCGGAGTCATGTCAGCTACATGATAATTGTATTAGAATGGCCGCAGCAATATAAGAGCAGGAAGAACAGTGCTCTAGTGACTTGTATTTTTATTTCCCAGGATAATGGTGGGGTTGCCATCTGTCGAGAGCAGAGAGAATATCTTGAGGACCCTTTTGGCTAAAGAGAAGATAGAAAAAGAGCTAGATTTTAAGGAGATTGCTACAATGACAGAAGGATATAGTGGTAGTGATCTGAAGGTCAGTAACTTTTGCATGTGTTCCTCGTGTAGTCGTGTGCCATCTTTATTTATGTGTAGATGTCTGGACTTTGTGGGTAATGGCTGCTGACATTTGCAAGTATCATTATGTGAGCAGAATCTCTGCTCAACAGCTGCTTATCGGCCTGTTAGGGAGTTGATACAGCAAGAGAGGTTGAAAGATATGGTGAGACTACACTTTGTAAAAGATTACCTATCTAGCTGTGTGTATAACTTCTTCCTGTTCTAATAGAAATTCTGCCTTGTCAGGAGAAGCAGCAGAAATCTGAACAAGGACAAAGTTTGGATGGTGGGCCAAATAACAAAGAGGTCAGAAAGGAGCTACTGATTTCACTAAGACCTTTAAACATGGAAGATTTCAGGCAGGCAAAGAACCAGGTACAATTCTTTCTGCTTTGTCCTCAAGATGAACGTCATTCCTTTCGCCAGTTTGTCCAATACTCCACTTTGTTATCACCGACATTCTTAGTTTTGAGCTATGCGTGATTCGCAGGTTGCTGCCAGCTTCGCCTCAGAAGGGGCAGTGATGAACGAGCTGAAGCAGTGGAACAGTCTCTACGGGGAGGGAGGTTCAAGGAAAAAGGAGCAGCTTACATACTTTTTGTAAGCCTCCATCTTTAGCAAAACTTACCTCTTATCAACTTGTTCAGCTGCGCTCTGGTTCAAAAGGTGATGTGAAAAGCTTTGACTTCACTTTTCCCCTCAACCAGAGTGCTAGTTTCCATGCATGCAAACATGATGCCCGAACTGATCTAAGTTTGTAGCTTTTAAGGTTGGAGATTCGGTGTCTCTATAGATGAAAGTAGTAATCAAGATTCTACCTTCTCTAGACTGATCCTACATTTTACATCTTGTTCTTTTTATTCCATTAGAATGTTAAGAATGTGGTGGATCATAACTCCAGGAGGCTGTGGAGATTGTTGTGGGATGGTGTTTGGTAAGAATCTTTGAATCTATTTATCGGTGGTAGTATGAAATTAGTTCACTGTAGTGCCTTTTGACACTTCAGGATTGCCCGTGACCAGTTTTAAGATACGCTTCATTGTTTACGAACCTAGAGTCCAGGAAAATTGTCCACTGTTAAGTATCAACTGAAAGCTTCAAAGTTGAAATTTGGGTATTTGTGGGGAGCTTATTGCTTCTTGTGGATATTGTCATCATGGTTCTGCCTTCTGTAAGAAGGTTTTGGTTCAACTCTGAGAGTTGTGCGACAATCCATTTCCCTATATCGTTTGCTCCTGCGTATGTGAAACTTCTAGTTTGACTATGTATTCAATTAAAAAAGAAAAGAAAACTTGATAAAAACTGATAGACTAGACAAATGGGTGATGCGAGTAAGGTTTCATTCATGCTTGGTTTAATTGATGCCATAGTCAAGCTGGTCAGCTTTTAATCCGGTTCATGACATCTTGTCTAAATGAATCCCTCAACAAAAGGCACCAACAAGCCAATTTTAAAACTGATTTGAATGCTGCGCCATACCGACCTTTATGCAATTGTATTATCGATTAATTTTGGGTGATACGGCAAGTTTTGAAAGCATTCTCCATTAGAATCGTTCGAACATTTGTGACAACATGGTGTGACACTATATCAAAAATAAATAAGCAACACATGCGATAAACGAGCTCTCGAATTGTCGGCAATTCTCAACAGTTTTTCTGTTGGGGGGGTTGGGGGGAGAGGGGGCATTATAAATCCCTTTCTCAGGGTGCATACATGATACATGTATTTTTTCAACAGCTTTCCTTTTTTCTGAAAAATAATCCCTTTCAACAATTTCCAACAATCCCCCCCCCCAAGGATGGTTATGCGAACTGTTGAAAAAGAGAACTGTCGAAAAGAATTCTGACAGAGCAGTAGCAAGGATTCATTATCAAAGAACGCAGAACTCTTTAGCCCCTCATTTTTGCAATTGGCCTATATGTTCATATTTTATCCATTAGCAAAGAATGCAGAACTCTTTAACATGTCATTTTTGCAATTGGCCTGTATGTTCTATGATACGACTTAACTACAGAAGCAATCACTATACCATGGGGGCAAGAACCGATACCTGCCACCTGGATGAGCACAAAGACTAAATATTTATATCAAGCCTAATCATAACCACTCTGGTATCAAGATTCAAAAAGGTTAAATGTATCCTGCACGGATTCATGTCAAGACCTAAGGTTCAGGGCGCCCTTACACACAAATGCAGTCACTTTTTGCACTAATGCTAACATTTGGCAACCCTCAGACAGATTGCTGATCACATTATTGTTCAAATACCATTCAGATTTCCCTTTGCATGCCATAAGCACAAACAACAGTGTGACAGAAACCACCGGTTGATACATCGACAATACTACTTTCAACAAAACAAAATGGCCGGCAAATAATATGATCAGAAATCTGAAGAATAGCAAGCAATTGACCAGCTATAATTGATCAGTTGAATAGTTTTAAAAATATAAATCATTTCATTTTATCAGCCACGGCTGGTGGGTTCATGATCATAAGGCTGTGTTCACTGTGTGTAGTATGAAAATATCTACTGCCGTCCTCAATGCGAACCCAAAGCCTTACAAAAATCCAGTATCGAGAGATTCTAGCGATGACAGAACAAAATTCAATTCATGAGATACACGTACCATGCGGTGGGCTGTCAAAACACCTTATAGCTGTGATTTCGCACCCGCATCAAGCCAACTTCTTGTCTTTCAATGGACCCCTGGGTATTTTGCTTAGCACCTTCTCGTCAAGGACTGCATATTGCTTCTTGATCTCAATCATTGCCTTCTCAGCAAAGGCGTCCACTTGGTCCTCGTATTTCTCATACAGCACGGGCAATGTGTGGAGAAGTAGAAAGCCTGTATACCCAGCGCAAACACCAAGGAATATGGCAAAGAAGAGAGGGACATTAGAGCCAATGAAAGATAGAGTAGAATAAAAATGAACTAGACAAGTAGTAATTGTTTTGCTGAAATTGGAATAGACATTACATATGTAGAACAAAGTCAGGAAGTTGCAGCAACTGCCCAAGACGGAGAAAACCCACAAGCCAGCAATCACCTGATCAAGGAAAACAGCAGCAATGTGAGTTTAAGTTTAGAATCAGAAGCAATGGTAAAATTAGGAGTAGAAACTTAAGCTCTTGGTATAAGTTTATGTACAGCGAGAAACTTCTTTAGATCTCTTCCTAATGCGATCTCACGAAGAGATGCAAAACCCCGATTGATCTCAAATCTCAAGGCAGATGCGACATCTAGGACAGGTGCCTCTGGAATGTGTACTTTAGGAATGGCAGGTGGATCCCTAGAAAAACCCAAATGGGTTAAGGAAAAAGATCTTTCAATGCTAATTCGATCCATCACACAAATCTTGTTAGAAGATTGAAACACAGGCAGCTTACTTGTTGATGAAAGTTGAAGCATTGGTCCACAAAAACAGCACAGCAATAGTGAGTATCAAAACATGGCAAATCAGGGTGAGCAAATTGTACTCGAATACTTCAAACAGAGCCCACACAGCTGTGACGGAGCCCAGAATGGCGGCCGAAATTTTCTTGTCTCTCCACAGAAGAATATCCGCAGCTGCAGCACAATCGAGTCAGATCACACATATGCAGGAAGCAGAATCAGAAACGCATCATGGAAATAATGTCATAAGCATGACGAAAAGAACTTTGTTCACAGCTAAACATCCTTTTTGTTGGATTTTGACATGACTCGGAGCTTAAAGCAGGAAAAATTACGATATCTTTAAGGCACAATTAATTTATTAGCTAAGCTCACTTTTAGAATCTCGATTACTGCTATACAACAGTATGAGCCAGAATCTGAGAAGCTTCTTAGTTCATTTTTTCTTAGCCAAGATTGGATTTCAGATATTAGTATAGCAGATGGAAAACGAAAGCGTCATGCATAGCAGAATGATGCATAATTACGCACACAAACGAGCAGTTAAACCAGAAACGCGTCATGGAAATAATGCCATAAACATGATGAAAAGAACTTTTTCACAGCTAAACGTCTTTTTGGTATCATCTTTGACCTGAATAGAGGCTTGAAGCAGGGCGATAGCTTTTTGAGTCATAGTTAAAAGCTATTAACTAAGCTCCCTTTAAGAATCTCCATTAAGCCTTAGGAAGCTAAATGAAGATATATATTCACCATCAGAACATCAGACAACAATTTCCCGTACTACTATAGAATACTATTAGCTGGCCAACCTGCTGCAATCTGAGAAGCTACTTGAGTTCTTTTTTGTTAGCAGATCCAGAAGGAATGATGCCTTGTTATGCACACAAACAAGCACTCAAATCAATCCTAAATTGAGTAAACAAAGCGTGAAACTGGTAAGAACTCAATTCATACGATCATTTCCGATCTAATCCCTAATTAAGTCAAACGAAGTCAATTCATACACTAGTCTGCAAGAAATCTCACAGCAAAATCTACGATCGTCTCCGATCTTCTCACATTGAAATCAATCCTAAATTGAGTACTCATGAAACTGGCAATAACTCAACTACTTCACGCATGATCTAATCCCTAATTAAGTCAAAATGAAGTCATACAGAAGAAAGTCTCACAGCAAAATCAACGATCATTTCCGATCTTCTCAAACCTAATCAAGCAACAGATCTCGAAGCAACAAATGACATTGCAAGCCAAATGCATACGAAAATCTAATGAAGCTGAAGAAACAAAAAAGCAAATACGGATCATCAAAATGAACACACCAAAAGCGCGATATCTGATTCGAAAAGATCAATGCAGAAACTGAGCAAGATTTGAGACAAAGAAACGTACGTTTACCACCACCGAAGACCTTGTGAACAGGCTTCTCTCTGCCAAAGAGGCGGAAAACCTTGGATTTCAACGAAAAAATCGTCGACGATTTGTCATCGTCAGAATCGGATGAAGAGGAATCATGAGGGTGGATTTTCTCGACGATCTTCTCCACCATTGCCTCAAGCTTGGATTCTTCGTGGTCCGCCATGGCTAGCCTCTCTCTCTCTCTCTCTCTCTCTC
>NCQV01056046.1:4411-18548 GCA_002740545.1 Lophocereus schottii | reverse complement strand
TATCCCTGTTGGAAGCGTCCGAGTCCAAATTTCACCATTATAGTATTATGGTAAAGATATTGATCTCTATGCTTTGCTTTATGGTATCAGACAATTATCAAATTATTACCTAAATTAAAACTAATTTGTGTAATGGTTCAGCATGATTCAATTGTTGAATTGGATATTATGTGAGCCTAAAAGATGAGTTTGCTAAAAACTTGCTATCCCTCAAGATACAACCAGTTGGGATGGACATGAAGAGAGTAGGTTACCCACTAAGGATATTTGTGAAAATAATCTACAAATTAGAAAATATTATATATCCAAAGACTAAGGCAACAATGATAGAGACAGAGAACTTTGAAAGTCCTACTCCTATACAAAAACTTCAAAGGATAAAATAAAATCTGCATGAGATAAAAATAGATACGTCTCGGATATCTAATTTTGCCAATCCCATAAAAATTAATAAAAAGAATGTAAAACAAATTGATAAGAATGGAAAAATTACCATTAAACCCTAATTTTTAAGAAGCATGAGTACAAGACGAGAATGGGGAGAATCATTTTCAAGAGATGAAGAAGAAGTTAAAGAAGATGATATAGTTAGTGTCACCAGTGAAATGAGCTAAATGAGTTTTGAACCCATAAGATACAGTGTAGATTAAAGTATGAGTTTGGATAGACAAGTCATCGGGTACAAAGTAAGGACCATTAGTGAACTAATTTAAGAGGATGAATTAGTCAAAAATATGACTATAGAGATTTATTATGAAGTCACCAATACTAAATCTAATAGCATTTATATCCCAACAGACATATGTTTAAAGGGATATAATATATATGAACTGTGCGCTTATATTGATAGTGACTGATCTGTTTGTTCTGAAAAAAGATCTTTATTTTTAGAATTTATGTGAAAAAGCTAAGAATTCTTTATAAGTAAAAATAGCTTATAATAGCATAATGAGCCACAATGAAACCATAGAAGGGTTATTTATAGAAATAGGAGGAGTTTTAAGCATTGTACCAATTTTGTGGGCAACTAATCAGCCCTCTTAGATATGAATATAGGAAATAAATTTCAAAGGCTATATTCTCCATGCACACAAACCACGCGCAAAATCATAATCACGATGAATGGTCAATCAGTTCCTATTGATAAATTATAAAGTGTACACTCATCAAAACATTGAGTTTACATACAACCAATGCGGTGAGAAGGTAATACCTGCACTGCCTGAAATAGCTCTAACAATCTCATTATGTGAGTTCTCTATTAAAGAATAGATTGGTGAACAACAAGAAGAATTACACAAAGAGCTCTGTTCTAATGATCCTATTGAATTTTGGGGAAAAAAATAAGACATCTGCAAATATTACTTTGCTAAACCTTAAACTGTTATCTGAGTTAAACAAATGGTGTATACACACTAGGATATCTAAGAATTTAATAAGCAAATCAAAGAACTGTTGGATAAAAGGTTAGTTAGGAATAGTAAGAGTCCTCATACTAGCCCTGCTTTCATAGAAAGAAATCACGCTGAAGAAAAAAGAGGAAAAGCTAGAATAGTAATCAACTATAGAAAGCTTAATGATAATGTTGTCTTTGATGGTTATTATATTTCTAACAAAAAGAGTTCTTTTCAATAGAATTCAAGGAGCCTCTTGGCTCTTGAAAATGGATTATAAAAGCAGATATTAGCATATAAAAATGATAAAGAAAGCATCCCTTTAGCTGTTTTTAGTGGCCCTAAAGACACCATGAGTGGCCTCGAAGACACCATGAGTGGACAGTAATGCACCTCAAATATTCCAAAGAAGATCAACAACATCTTTGAAGATCTTAATCATTATTGTTTAGTTACATTGATGATATTCTTGTCTTTTCTAAAGCCATATGACAACACAAAGATGGCATTCTAGCTTTCACCAAAAGATGCATTGATCATAACATTTCATAACATTATGCTTGGCAAGGCCAGTGCATTTATAGTGAATAAGAAATAGAGTTTTTAGGTCTAGAAATAAAGGCTAAACAAATTATCCTACAAAAGCATATTTAGAAAAAATAGAAAATTTGCCTAAGAAGATCGAAGATAGGAAGTAATTAGAAAGGTCTCTTAGATGTATTACTATTTCGTTAAAGATTTAGCTAAATTGAGAAAACCATTATAACAAAAGCTCATCAAAGAAGTAAGTTGCATGTAGAGCCCTAGTAATTCAAAGTTTTTTTAAAACTTCATAGAGATGTGCAAAAATCTTCATGTTCTTAAATTGCCTAACAAAGAAGATGTTTTAATTCTTGAGATAGATGCCAATAATGAGCACTACAATGCAGTACTGAAAAATCAAAGAATGAGAAAAACTATACAAACATTGTAGTGAAAGTCTTAACAAAGTAGAATGCAGCTATTCTATGATGGAAAACATAGATTCTTGTAGTCATAAAGGGATGCTTAGTCTGGTTAAAAATGATTTATCAAATATGCAAGCGCAAGGGAGACTCTTATGTTGGTAATTATGGTTACCAGTTTTCTTTTCCTATTGAACATATATAGGGATTGAAGAATTCCATGGCAGATAATTTAAATTGTGAACTGGCCAGTGGTGATAATCAGAGAAGAACTCCTATCAAAAAAAGAGAAAATCCAAAATGAAATGCTATTACTACTGGTAGGGCCTGTAGGGGTGTGCAAAAAAAATCTGAAACCAACAACTGATCCGAAAAATCAAAAAATTGATAAAACAATATGTTAAACAAGGCAAAATTTACAAAATTAATGTTTCGGTTAACCGAATCCAAAAAAGAAAACGGTTAATGGGTCGGTTTTGGTTTAGCAGTCCAAAAAAAACTGGTTACACCACGGTTAACCGAAAAATCGAAAATAAATTTAATTTTTTTAAATTTTTTAGCAGAGGAAATTAAAACCCTAGGCTAGTTTGGAGCTTAAGATGTTTCTCGGTTTCTCATTTCAATTTTCAACCTCCATTCGACCATTCGTCTCCCCCCTTTCTCTCTCTATCTTTGCCCTCTACACTCTCCAGTTTGCACCGCCGGTCCTCCATGGGTCCACTCTTCCAGAGCTCCAAACTCGCTGCTCCACTCTCCACTTTGCACCTCTCTGTTCTCCAGTCTCTACTTCTAGACTCACGCTCGCCTCTCATCCCCACTCAGACACACCTCTCTGGCTCTCTCTGTGTTTCAGCCGCAGTCGAAAGGCCACACTCCACCGGCTCCAGATCCGGAGTCTCCCACGGCAGTCATCCCTCCTTCAGTCTCCCTCTTGAATAGTCTGCAAGCGACTCTCTCTGTGTTTGTCTAGAATCGCAACTTGCAAGCGACTCCGACCTCTTATCTAAATTCCTTGGGTAACTATTACATTTTAGATTTCTAATTTAGTTGTTGTTTGTGTGGAATCTGTTTGCTGATTTGGATATTTTGCAAGTGCCTTTGTTTTTTTGCTCACACCCCACAGCCTTGGTTCATTGTAAGACTTGTGGATTGTAAGATATGTGTATTGTAAGATTTGTAGTGCCCGCGCGCCAAATTGCCTCTTGGATCGTTTATTGTTTAGAGCTTTGATTTTCATCCAACAAGAGAAAGCAGCAGACAGTAGCAACTAGAAAATCCAACAACATCATCAGGTCCAGCCCCAAATTTGGGTTTTTTTTTTAAAAAAAATGAATTTAGACTTTTTTAGAAAAATATTAATCGGTTAACCATTTAACCCAACTGAAAAATCGGATAACTGAACTTTTTGGTTCGGTTACGGATCACAACTTGGCCAAACCGAAATTTTGGTTAACCGATCAACTGGTTAACACCGAAGGTTTCGGTTCGGTTATAGTTCACGGTTTTTCCTGAGCGAATTTTCGATTAACCAAAAATCGTTTAACAGAAAGTCCGGTTAACCGGTTTTGCACAGCCCTAACAGCTAGAATTGGTTTCTCCTTCTAGTTGAGTCCTTATAGATATTTTGGAATTTCATATAAAAGTAAATTATGCTTTGGTTTGTTGTCCTCGACTTATCTTATAGTATATACATTCAATCTTTTACAGTAAATGAATTACTTAAGGTGTCCTTATGATGTTCAAGCAAAAATAAGTTTGTATGTTCAAGAAAAATGGTTGTAACGAGTGGTGTGCAGCTTGCTTCAATTACCATCATAATTATTTATATGATATTTGCGAATCATGGTGTACTATAATTTTCTTACCTAATAGATTTATAGTTCGTGGTGTCAAATTCGAAGCAAGTTCAATCCTCTAGATGACCCATCATGAAAGCTTGGGAACATAGGATAGTAACATGCCTTTTGGAATCTAAAGTACCCATCCTTCTCAAGCACAACCAAATTTCAAAAGTATATGTTTAAAAGGATCCATTGAATTTTTACATCTCCTAAGGGTCTACCAAAATTCTCATACTTGAAGTCTACATATTAATGTACATTATAAACTGATCGAGTATGAAAATGGAAAGGTTAAATGAACCCATAATCTTATTCAATTAATTAATTTAGAAGATCCTAATGATCATTGACAAGAATGATTTTCAAAATAACTACAAGTAGTTAATGATCCTACTTTAGCAAGAGCCATTGGTTTTTAGAACGCTTATCATCAAATGTGCGCATTGCGAAAACACTACTTTCACTTATCATAGTACTTTCAACAACTTTATGAAGATAGGAGCAGCTACTTTAGAAGATGTCTCTTATTACCTCTTTGATGTTGGAACGAAAAAATTCCTATCAGAAAAAGGAAAGAGATATCTACATGAATTATTTGAAAAATGGAATCCAGAGTATCTTAAACTGATGAAGATTTTAATGATTATTTGGATAATGATGGAGTGGAAGACACTATTGGACATGAAGGCATGCAATATCATAATATGGATAACTAGTTTTGTTAGCATTAACTGCTTTGAAAAGATGTTGCACCATTATCATTATCTTGTCAAGTGTCAAGTCAACAAAATAATGCAGTTTATTGTAGACATGTGACGTGTCTCTAATAGTACGCGAACTATAACCATTAGGACATTCTACGTATTCTAACTTCTCTATAAAAGGAGAGAATGAGTGTTGAAAAGAGAGGCGATCATTTGAACACATTGAGCAAAAGAGAAGTCGAGATTCTCCATTTCTTCATGAGCAAGCATATCTGATGATCTTAGCTATTTACATCCCTTTTCAATCTTTCCATTGTAATTAATATTTCTACATTATTCAATCGAACCTTATGTCTTAAATATTATAATTTCTTGATTAGAGTCTCATTGTCCTTAAAAATACAAAAACTTGATTAGTGACTATGATTCGAGGTACGAAAAGAAATAGATCTATTATGTACTTGATCTAAGAAAGGTATGGATGTGATTAGCAATCTCTATAAACTGAAAATTAGAAGAACACCGAAGTCCAACAATGACTATATTCAAGTAACGGTCAAATCTCTCCGATTAAAATTTATTATTTTGCTAAGCATGGTGAGCTAATAATCATAGAAAATATAATATTTATAAGTAATAAATTGTGATAACTAATACTACTAAGGTTATTATAAAAAGTTAAAAAATTTAGAATGAGCACATTTCTTGAAAAGCTTAAAAAATAGAAAAATTATTAGAAATGTCCATTTTGGGTCAAAATTATAATTTGTGAAAGTTTCGAGCCAAAATAATAATAGATAAAGATCCAAAAGTAATTTTCCTCAAACTTCAAGGGACCAAGAAATTTATTTTGAAACTTCTTGAACCAAATAATTTAGACATCATACTTGGGGGCACTGAAAAGTCAAATAATTCTTTTTTGAAAGTTTGAACTTGGCTGTCCTTCTTACTCAATGCTTTAGGTCTTGTTGTTAACTGTTTTAAGAACAAGAAGGGTTTGTATGTATATTGCCATCAATGGCTTAACCTAGTTTTTGCACAAACTTCAGTAAAATAAGTATGGACAATTGTTGTGAACTTACTCCTTGGTTGGATTCTATTTCATTGTTTTGCAATTATTAAGAATATTGGAAATTGAGAGCTATTTCCAAAAGTAGGGAGTCCAAACTAAGTTTTACATTTCCATCAACACTCTGAGTCTTTTTAATCTTATTACATTTTCTAACAACTTAGCTTTGTCATTTACAAGGGGACGACTGTGATAGCCCCCTGAGTTCACATTTCCACTTAATCCTATAAATTAGCCAGTAACGAGATAATTTATGTATACCTGGTGATGTTTCACTCTCAAGCTCCCTTTAGAATAGTTTATAGATGAAGGAGAAGAGTACAAACTTAGCTTTGTTTTTACAAGGGGACGATAGTGATAGCCCCAACTTTACAAATCTTTCATTGTCCTAATATTATCAATTAGCCATTAATAAGATAATTTAAGTATACTTAAGTTTGAGGTGTTGCACCCTCAAATTCTATCTGGAATGGTTTACAGATGAACAAGAAGAGCACTTCCAAAAACTAATGGATAGGAAATTAATTCCATATGAAAGAATTGACTGGGAATCTTCAAAATAGAAAAATTTGCATCCGGTGTACTATGTCACCAAAGTCAAGGATGTGCTAGCCATTCTCTCATTGTTAATGGTTTAAGCGGTTTTTATGCCAATTGAAATGTCAAGGTTCATATAATCTTTTCTAAAGTACCAATAGAGGTAATGACCATTTTTTGTTATCTAGTTCTATATCAAAAACAAACAGTTGATCCCATGACGAGCAATGCATCCTAGAGTTGGCTTTATTGCCAGTTCTAAAATCAAGGGTTTGTATAACCACAGATCCTTACATTTGATGGTTTTATGACACCTGCTATTATCTAACGAAATGTATGGAATGTTGGGAAAAAAAATAATAAAATTTGCCAGGATGGAAAGAGTGATAATTTTTGAAAGATGGCGATATATGTTTTGCAGTAAGACACCTCTTAATCGTCTTGCCTTAACATAAATAAATACATCATATAATTCAAAATCATTAAATTTTCAATAGATACAATTAATTATCAATTATAAAGCATTAGTATTCATTGGGTCTTGTTGAGTACTAAATGACACTTTAATCGGATCAACCCTTCCCATGAAGATGTTTCATACAAGTAATTGTATAATTGCGAAAAAAATATGGGTAAAAAGGATAATTCTAGATCACTTATAAGTTGTAATACTTTTATGCTATTCAATCATATAATTTTTCTTTAATATAATCCTTAACAATATATTTTGGATTCTAGGATGTTAGTAATAGGAATTTTGGGGGTATAGGACAAAATTAATATGAACTTTTTTTTTGTTAGCAACCAACTTATAAGCATAATGAATCTACTATCTGCTGCAACTTGCTAACTACTAGTCGAACCTGCTCTAATCTGCTTCAACCTATTGTAATATTGTCCAACCTACTCAGACCTGCCAATTTGCTCTAAGTTGCTCTAAATTGCTCAAGCCTGCTCTAACACATTCCTAACCATTGAAAAGCTCTCAAAGTCAATCCCATTGTTAAAAGAAATATATACCCTTTTTTCATATGAATGATAATTATACCTCTACTAATGTAAAATTATATTTTTTAAAAAAAGTAATTTCTTACAAATCAATATTAGTGACAAATTAAGAGAAGCACAATGTGGGCATAACTCTAAAACTATTATTAACAATTTAACAAGTAAATTATTGGTGACAAATTAACAAATTAATCTAAGTCGAGGTGAGATTTATTTTATTGCCCTTCACTTTGAAACTATAAAAATCAATCACAAAATATGATTCATCTATTGAAGATAAGGGGATTTCAATTTTTTCATTCTTTGGTACAGTTGATAATCAAGTGAATGTTTGCATTGTTAAAGAACACTTGGAAGATACTAAAGGACATAATACCTCAAATTAATTAAAAATGCCAAATTGATATAACTTATTGTGCTAGACATTGCACAACTTTAGCGAATACGTAAATAAGGGATAACAATTTTGCCAAGAACAACAAATGTTGTAACAGTACCCATTGTTGGGTAGCATGACAAGTAAAACAAACAGGTAATGAGTGTTTTTTTTTTTTTTACGAATGTAAACGCGAAACAATAACAAGGTTAGACGCCTCTTCTCACAAGAGCTTGCTCAACTACATCATCTATCAAAATTGATCAAAGCGCTTGTGAGAAACATACATCGGATGAAAATGAATTAGGAATAGAGTGTCCAGATTTGGAAAGTCAATCTATCGCCATGTTATTCTCTCTAAACACCTGGTTTTCAATGATGTGAATGCCCATATCTCTCCATATATGGATATCTCTTATGATACTTTGAATCTGCCAAGAAGTCTTAACTTTCCCTTGCAATGCTTGAATGACGATATTATTGTCCCCTTCAATGGTAATATTGTGATAACCTACTTATAATGCTGCATAAAGTCCATCATGCACCCTCACAAAATGAATGGAGGTGAAAGGGGGAGAAGAAGCTACCTTGGAAAATGTATCAATTGACATACAAGTTCAGATTCTCCATTCTGCACTAGCTTGTTTGCTCTTATTAAGCGAGCAAGCTGATAGAAAACTCTGTTTTTAAACAACATTTCATTCCTTGCTTTTCATATACTCCATAACAAAAATGAAAACTTTTGTTCAATCATTGGATTATGTAAGGAATGAATCTTATCCAGATTATGCTACACATCCTGGTCGCCAGCTGGCAAAACATTGAGTGGCAGCCATTGGTGTTTATCAGCCACGTCCCACATTTTTTTTACTGTTGAGAAATCCTTGAACAACTGTTCCATTGATTTAATATCACTTAGACAAAGTGGACAGACCAGGTTGATATTGGGCCCTCTCCTGAAGAAGGTATCTCTTACTGATAATGTTGTGTAACATAATTGCCACATGATATTTTGATTTTAGGCATAGTGTTAATATTCCAAATCCATTTGAAAGATCAATTTGGTATTTGTTGGCTATGAAGGCCATGAGCTATCCATGTGGCAGATTTAGTCAATAATTCCCAAAACTATTTAATCCCGAACAAAAAGAATCATCTCTAAGATGCATGGGAATAGGGATTCCTTTAATTTTGTTGATGATTGGATGGTTGTTAAGGACCTTGTTCAGAAATAGAATATTCTATTGTGATTGATTCATGATAAAATCACTGATTTTTGCCCCTGAATGAGGCATACTTTCATTGTTGAGTTCTAAAATGTCAACTAGATTTCTGTTTTCTACCCAGTTGTCATTCCAAAAGGAAATTTGTTCATCATTACCAACTTTCCATATAATGCCTAATTTAAGAATATCTCGACTTCTCGAGATGCTTTTCCAAACTGGTGAATTTGTTGTCTTCTGTTTGCACGTAAGGAAGTTAGAATTCTAGAGATATTTAGCTATCCCAGATTGTACCTATAGGCTAGGGCTTCCTATGAGAATTTTTCATGCCAATTTACATTGGAAAGATTTATTGGTGGCCTCTGTTTTACGTAAGCCAAGGCCACTTGTATTTTTGGGCATGCATGTCTTATTCCATGCTATATATCAATGGTAGCCCTTTCTCTATGTTAGAATTTTTCTGGAAGAAATCCTTATTAAATTTATCCAAGAAGTTAGTTGTTACTTTTGCTAGGTAGAAGCACTGCATTGTGTGAGCTGGTAGTGATTCAAGATGGGATTGGATCAATACTGATCTACCTGCTTTGGATAAGCAATTAGCCTTCTAGTTGTCTAATTTTGTCACTGCTCTATTAATAATTTCTTCAAAGGTAGATTTTGAGGGTCGTGCTTAGAAGACTAGACAACCTAAATATTGACTAAGGACTCTCTTCTTGGGATATTAAGAATAGTGGTTACTACTAGACCTGTCAATTCGGGCGGGCAGGTCAAATACAGGCCAGGTGTATTCGGGTGTGGGTAAAATATAGGTTAAGTGTATTTCGAATTCAGGTAAAATACGAACGGGTGTAGTTTAGTTTTGTGGGTTTCGGATGAAACCAATGGGTTCAGAGCGCCTTTTCTGTGAGTTATTTTTCTTTTTTCAAAATTAAAAATTCTGCATATTTATTACTCAAAGTTATCTATATTTAATGAAAAGGCATAATAATTATAATTTCTCACAAGAATATTAAAATTATTCAAACTTTTTATTATAATATATGAATATCTTGTATGGGCATGCAAAGAATGAAGCCTCATTTGGTTTTGGATAGATCGACCCGTAAACAAGAAGAAGGTTAATAGTGGGTTGGCCATTTATGGGGCAGCTCTTCTAGAGTATTTTAATGGATTGTAGCTGTTTAACAGCTAATAACCTATTTAATAATTTAATATTTTCATAACTAATCTACCAACGTCCAATCAAGTAAAACATTATTAATGGGTCGACCACAATACGAATACGGATAAAGATTTTCCTACCATTGGCATCATAGTTCAAAACTAGTTAGAACAAAACCAAATAAAATTGAATAAAAGAAGTACAAGATATTATCTTGCAGTTATAATATCAAAATTTTAAATTACTACAAATGAATTAATTTTTAAGAAAATTGAAATATTTGTTTAACTAAGCATATAATGGTACGACTTGCACATCTTTAATGTTTTTCTTCTTTTAAATTAACTTTTTTTTAAAGATTAGATAGTTATTTCATGCAATTTTATATCCATTTTAAACATTTTTTTCATTTAAAAGTTGTGTACAATATTATTTTCAGAGAATGGAGAAGAAAAAATAAGTTTATTATTGTTTAATTTGTAAATAGATGCAATAGCTATATAATGTGCTTTTAAACTATTTGATAAAAAGGACTAACCAGTATTGTTAAGAAGGATAAATAAGAGAACAATTTAAAACTAAGTATATAATGTTCGGGTTAAGGGGGTGGGTTCGGGTTCGGGTTGGCTTGGAATTGGGTTTGACCCACTAATTTACGGGTTTTTTGGGTTCAGTTTATTTTGGGTTTGGATTAAGAAAATCGTATTCAAAACCCAAAATTTTCGGACGGGCTTGGGTCGGGGTTTCGGGTTGGGTCAATTTTTGCTAGGTTTAGTTACTGCTTATTTTTGGATAGACAAGGAATTAATGTCATGGCAGATTTATGATAGTTGATAAATTGCCTGATGTGTTGCAAAAATGATCAAGTACTGATTTTAGCTTATTACAAGCTTCAGAGTTGGCTTTGCAAAACAATAGGCAGTCATCTACAAAAAGTAGACAAAGTATCTTAGTAGGCTTGGGGCTCAACTTGATTCCTATTCCTGATTTACTAGCATTAGATTGCAAGTAGAGCATGTGGTTGAGGGCTTCCATGCACAAAATGAAGATATAAGGATTGATTAACAATTAAGGAATACGAAACCAATGATATACATTCTTTAATACATGAGATCCAAATTGAGTGAAAGTCCATTTCTAGGAGTACTTTGAGTATAAAATCCCACTTGATTCTGTCATACGTTTTTTCCATATCCAGCTTGATGGCTATCCAAGCCGCCGTAGTTTTGAAGTTTTTAAATTTATACATAATTTCATGAGTAAGTAGAATGTTGTTATGGATTGATGTTCCCGGTGCAAAAGCACTTTGGAATAGTGGAACTAACTTGTCGAGAAGGGGTCTTAACCTATTAACCAGTTTCCTTGAAATGACCTTATAAATGGTAAAGCATAGACTAATGGGTCTATAGTGGTTTGTCTGTGCAAGGTTGGACAACTTGAATAAGGGCTATGAAGATGTGATTGATCTCCTTTAGTATCTTTCCATTTGTAAAGAACTCAATTACACTGTTAGAAATGTCATTTTGATAATATGCTAATAAGTTTTTTAAGAAACTTGCACCAAAGCCATCAGGCCTCGATGTCATATTCGAATCAATGCTAAAAAAGCGCAGTTTTATCTTCATCTAGGTTTGACAATTTAATGAGTTCTCGATTATCAAAATCTGACACAACTTTGGGTAATCCCAACTCAGGTAGTTATCTGTTCGTGCTATGTGTAGATTTAAACCTATAAGTATAGTCAGTGATGAATTTACTGACGATCATTCTCTAATCATCAGTGCAGATAGCACATTCATCTTTAGTCTTCATGGCCAATTTTTTCTTCCTCCTAGAATTAGCTCTAGTATGGAAAAATCTAGAGTTCCTGTCCTCATTCATCAGCCATTCTTTCTTAGCCAACTTGCCCCAGTATTTTTGATTGACAAAGAGAGTTTCTCTCTTTGTTTCAAGAGTCGACGTATCCATGAATTTAGTATGTGACTGTTGTGATCATGGAGAAGTTTTCCTTCCACATAATCAATTTTACAAGCGTTTCTCACCAATTTGTCATAAATGTTTCCTAGATAATTTTCGTCCATTCTATGGTCTCAAGTTTGACGTTTGTAAGTCTTCACATAAGCTTGAACATTTAGTCCCTCTCTGGTTAGATTTCCAAGAGTTAGCAGCCAGAGAGTTAACATTTTTGGTAATAACACTAAAAATTTTGGAACCTAAATGAGAATGCCTTGATTCAGGAACGTTGAATGGAGCGAGACAAAATGATGGGACAATGATCAGAGCCTGTAAAACTTCCATGTACTTCACGGGCATCTGGATACAAAGAAGCCCAGTCCTTGCTAGCTATAGTTCTATCCAATTGTTCGTGTACTCAATGAGTATGTACTCTTTTTTTTTTTCATGTAAAACAATTTCCTGACACTTGCACAGACCCCACATTGATACAAGAGAGGAATTTGTTAAGATGTTGGAATCTATTGAAGTGTGGGGCTTGTCCCCCTACTTTATCATTTGGACAAGCTAATTCAGTAAGGTCTTCTATGAGACACAAAGGGATATTATAATGTTGTTTAGTTGGGAAAGGTGTTCCCAAAACTCATCATTTTCCCTACTTTGTGCTGGGATGTAGATACCTAACAGAATTGAATTGCTCGCATTATCTATATCATGGACCATCATATGAATCGCTCTTTATTTTTTTGAAAGAATTGGTGCATAAATATTCCCATTATTCCATAAAACTGCTATTTGCCCTGAGTGGTTAACCGGAGATACAAAATCAAAGTGTTCAAATCCCATTTGGGGCAAAGTTTTTTGAATGCTAGAGTCATTGACTAAAGTTTCTAAAAGAAACATTAAGCAATGAATGAAGATATAAATGCAATAGCTGATATAATTTTATTAGTAAACAACCACTAAATTTCTATATGTAACTTTTTGTTATAACTAAATGCATCAATATGATTACAAATGGTTATTACTTTTCTTTCAATATATGAAAAATATTATTAGTTTGCGCAGCTATGCTTGCAATCATGTTTAACTCATCCATTGCATATTTTTTTCAAAGAAAATTAGTATCATAAAAATAAAATGCTATTGCACAAAACCATCAAAAATTACTCTAAAATGTTCTAAATTGTTCTAAAACATGCGAACCTGCTTTCAAATTGCTCATATCTCTTCCAACTTGCTCTAATCTGCTCCAACTTTCTCCAATCTACTAGCTTAGTCAAACCTACTCCAATCTATTTCAACCAACTCAAATATGCTAAAATCTACTAACTATTAGTCAAATTTCTTTCAATCTATCTGCTGCAACCTGCTTCAATCTACTTCAACCTGTTCCAATTATTTTCTACTCCCCAACGTGCTCATAAAACAATCATTTAGTTATGCAATGGTTAACTTTGCAGAGCAATAAAGTGGGATTGTAGATTTAAGGGATCTTTTACATTTTTGTTTTTCAGGTACATAGAAGCTCTAAAGTCAGTTAAATTTCTTTAATATGTCGCCTGCATATTTAAAAAAGAAATTCATTCACGTCTTTGCTCTGCAGAGTCAATCACTACATAATTTAGTAATAGGGGTGGGCAACGGATCGAGTTTGGCCGGACTGAGCCAACCCATTAACTAAACGGGTAGGGTCAGGCCCAGCACATTTGCTAATGGGCGGGCTAGGTTATGGCCAAATGAACCCTGTCCACTCATGGCCATATAGAGGGTGTTTTTTTGATGAGTTAATTTTCTAACTAATGTCTATACAATTTTCTAGCCAAAATAAATTAGTCCAAATTTAAAGTTAGAAAATACACAACCAAACTAATAAACGGATCAAGTCGGGTCAGCCCGTTTTGAGTCCGTTTAAAAACAGAAAAA
>NCQV01056040.1:27507-37918 GCA_002740545.1 Lophocereus schottii | reverse complement strand
GTTTGTATGTATATGCATATCTGTGTATGTATATGTATATGCATTTGTATATATGTATATGTATATATATATGTATTTGCATTTGTATATGTATGTGCATATGTATATGTATATGTATATGTATGCAATGCTTATATATCCATACACATATTCGATCTTATCTATCTCATACAAAGAAATAAAAGAAAGATTTACCTATGTGTTGGCATGGTTTCGTATAAAAAGAATGGATCAATCATCTTCATTTTCAACAACATGATGAAAACTGCATCAAAAAAATGCCATATTGAACGCTAGTTGGCGATTATTGTTCAGGTGTCGGCATATTGAACGATATGATGTGGTAGCAAACCGTTGTCGCTTGCTTGCATGGGAGGTACACCAACTCAATTCGACGTTGATGCGTTTGGAACACATGGAATCAACGCATCTTGAACAGCGAGGTCATCAACAAAATTCCGTCTCACTACACAACATCGACACCCTTGGTAATGTTGGCTCTGACTTATCTAATTTCATGTCCTTACTGAGGCGCTAATCGTTACCATATACTTAATACCTCCTTCTCGCTATACAAAATTATTCCCAAAATTAGATGAACGAGGTGCTCATGATGAAACGCTCCAATCCAAGATCGCTCCTTCTATAAGACCTATGCCCACAGAACACGTGACTATCTCATCCACCCTAACTGGTAATCTCCTGAAACTGTCTTACGTTTATGTAACTCAGCCTCACATAAGCTACATACTAACTCTGCTAATACCATGGCAGAATGGACACGTTCCCGTCCAAGACAGTCATTCTCAAATCGATGGGACTTTGAAATGCGAACGGCTACATGTCCAAATTGCAGAGCTATTATGTGGATAGAGGAAATGATTAGAAATAGTAGTATCACAAACCCAAGATTCAATTTGTGTTGTCAAAATGGACAAGTTAGCCTGCCCATACTTTCACCAACACATCAATTCCTTGAATCATTATTGTCAAATTGACATTTCTTTGACAATATTAGAGTCTACAACTCCATGTTCTCATTTACTTCCATGGACGAAAGGATTGACAACAGTGTCAATGATGGTAGAAGCCCATATGTTTTCCAGATACATTGTTGCAACCACCATAAAATTGGGTCCTTGCTCCCTCGATCTGGATTACACCCAGCATTTGCGTAGTTGCACATTTACGACACTAGCAATGAAGTGTCAAACCGAGTGACTGCACTTAGGGCATCCGGTCATTCTAGCGTTAGATTTGACATTGTGCAAGGGTTGCAATGAATGATGGATTCGGTTAATCCCTATGTCGTTGTGTTCAGAAGAGCTAGAGACATGTTACATGACCATGGCGCGGTTTCTGATTTATGAATTTGAATAATCCAGGCTAGAGAAGGCCGACAATATATTAGACCCAATGCAAAAGAGGTCACGGGACTAATAGTTGGGGATGAAACTGAGCACTTTGGACCATAAGATGTCATACTTCAAACAAGGGATGGAACCTTACGGAGGATAGATGAGCATCGTCCATCCTACATGCCTTTACGCTATCCTCTTTTGTTTTCATACGACACTGATGGATGGAGTGTAGACATCCCATAAATGGCTAACTCCAGTACCTCAAGGTCGATGGTACCAACGAGGGAATTTTATACATTTCGCATCCAAGACTGACTATGGGAATCCATGGTTATTAAACAGAGTTATCGATTGGCTCAACAATTCTACGTAGATCCATTGACTGCCATTGAGCAATATAGGCTTACATGGTTCGAAAACCATCAAGGTCACCTGCGGACTGAATTGTATAGTGGCATTCACGATGCACTTAACACAGGTGACGTTAACGCAGAATTAATAGGGAGGAGATATATTCTATCATCTTCTTTTACAGGAGGGCCACGTCATATGATGCAGTATTATCAGGATGGAATTGCAATTTATTGCACGCTGGGGCCTCCTGATTTCTTTGTCACATTCACATGTAATCCAAGTTGACCTGAAAATACTAACGAGTATTACCTGGTCAACGATCATAGGACAAACCTGATCTAATAGCTCGAGTTTTTAGAATTAAGTTATGACAATTGCTCGATGATTTTAAAACGAAAAAAATCTTTGGGACAGTCATTGCTAGTGAGTTCCTGGCATTATCGAACACAGTATTTTACCTTACAAATACATTCAGTATACTAATTACCCCCACTTTATCTTGTACAAAAGTATATCTGGTTGATCATGCTCATATTCTCTTAACAGTGACACTGGAAAATAAGCCCACATGCCCAAAAGATGTTGATAGGCTCATTAGTGCAGAAATTCCTGATCAAGCTATGAACCCTCTAGCATATGATACTATCACACGATTCATGATACATGGCCCATGTGTATCATGTTTGGCCGATGGAAAATGTTCAAAATGTTACCCAAAACGATTTTATAATCAAACCACATTTGATGAGCATGGATTCGCTCAATACTACCGGCGGCGCACTCCCCAATAAGTGGTCGTGAATGGACGAGAGATTGATAACCAATGGGTAGTCCCATACAATAGACATTTATGCTTAAAATATGACGCTCACATCAATGTCGAGCGCATAGCTGTTCGTAGTGTGATTAAGTACCTGTACAAGTGTGTACATAAGGGACATGATCATGCTACTACTGTCATTGAAGGTAATACAATACATTGTGACAATGAGCAATCTCCGCCACGTAGAGATGAAATCCAGGAATATTTGGATTGTCGCTACATATCTGCCATTGAGTCATACTGGTGGATTTTTGAGTTCAGCTTGCAGCATTAATGCCCTTCTATACAAAAACTTCAATACCATTTATCGGTAGAACAATTAGTCGTGTTCAGTGACAAAGAGGACATCATTAGAATTGCTAGTGAACTAGAAGCGCAGAAAACAATATTAACAATGTGGTTTAAAGCAAATAAGAAGTACCCACAAGCTCAACAGACCATGTATCTGAACTTCCCCACGCAATGGGTATGGAATCATTCTTCTAAAAGCTGGACGGTCCATCAAAAAGGTTCTTCAATTGGTCAACTTCCGTTTGCAGATCCAAATTGTGGTGAACGATATTATTTGAGAATGCTTCTTACAAAGATATGTGGAGCAACTTCTTTTGAGGATATTCGTGCCATACATGGTGTCCTACATCCAACATTTAAGTCAGCGTGCATGGCATTGGGTTTGCTTAATGATGATGGTGAATGGCATGCTGCCTTGACTGAAGCATCAAGCTGGGCTTCAGGTGTGCAACCACAAAATATGTTTTGCTCCGTGTTGATGTTTATTAAGATTACTAACCGGGTAAAGTTGTGGGACATACATAGGGTTTATATAACGGATGACCGGGTACATACCATACGACGCCAAATAAGAATGCCGGAGATGGGTTTACCATATACCGAGATCCAGAATCTTGGACTACTTAAGATTGAACATATCTTGAATAGAAATTGATGATCACTACGTAATTTCCCTCCAATGCCACTCCCTTCCATCGAAGCTGCAGTTTATGCAACTAATCGACTTATTATTGATGAACTTGATTATGATACAACTATGGAAACATCAAGATTTGAAAGTTTGGTAAGGGGGTTGAACTCAGATCAGTATCATGCGTACATATCAGTACTCGATACTCATAACAGAGGTGAAGGGGAGTTGTTCTTCATATATGGTAGTAGGGGCACGGGAAAGACATATCTATGGAATACTTTAATCTCCAAGTTCTGATCAGAAAAGCATATTGTCCTTGCTGTGACATCTTCAGGAATTGCTTCATTACTGCTACCCAGAGGAAAAACAGCCCACTCGGTGTTTAAAATACCCTTACAACCTGATGAGACATTCGTTTGTTACTTTGATAAGAGGTCTGAACGTGCAGATTTCATCCGTGAGACAGCATTGATTGTATGGGATGAAGCACCAATGATGAATCGTTTAGAGTTTGAAGCTGTTCAACATAACCTCCAGGACGACATATGTGATAATCAGAATGCTTTTGGCGGGTACACAGGGGAGTCGTGAATCTATCGTTGTAGCTACGATCCATCGGGCAACATTCTGGAATGAATGTAGTGTTCTGCACTTGCGTATAAACATGCAGCTGCAATGAATAGATGAACCTAGCAAGACCATGCCCAATGTAGAGGAATTTGCTTGATGGGTATTAGAAGTTGGAGATGGTCCAATGCAAGGAATTGCTATTTCAGATGACGGAGAGACTAATTGGATTAAGCTACCAGAAGAATTCCTAATACGGAATGAAGACAACGGTCTACATAATTTGATCGCAGCAATTTACCCTGATTTTGATATTAAGTATGAAGATTGCTTATATCTTCTTGAACGAGGGATTCTTGCACCAATGAATGATGATGTCGATGAAATAAACACAATCATGTTATCCATACTTCCTAGAGATGTGAAAAGCTATTTGATTGTGATACTCTTTCAAATGCTAACGATTATGGTTCTTTTAGTAATATGGAACCCCCTGAATTATTGCATTTCCTAAAGATTTCTGAGTTGCCAAATCATTGTTTAGATCTTAAAGTCGGTGCGCCAGTTACAGTATTGAGAAATTTGAATCAGTGAATAGGGTTGTGAAATGGTACTCGATTGATTGTCAGTAAGCTGGGTGATAGAGTAATTGAGGCCAAAGTAATAACTGGCTCAAAAGTTAGGGAGACTGTTCTAATACCCAGAATCGATTTAACACCATCCAATCTTTTAGATCTACAACTCAGAAGTAGGCAGTTCCATCTAAAATTGGCGTTTGCAATGACAATCAACGAAAGTCAGGGGCAAACATTAAATAGAGTTGGCATATACCTTCCAAGGCCCATCTTCAGCCATAGTCAACTTTATGTTATATTGTCACATGTGTCATCCCCTTCTAGATTAAAAGTACTGCTTTGTAATAAGAGAGGAGTTCTAGTAGACGTTACAAAAAAGGTTGTGTATAGGGATGTATTGAACCATTTGTAGATTATAATTATATCGTACAGTTTATTCATTTCGCCTACTACATTCTGTCTATTTGATTATCCTATTTTCAATCATACCATTCTGGTGTTATATATAGTAATATACCTCCCTCGACAAATACATTGTGGTCATTTCTTTATTATCATACCATACTATATACTTTTAATTTTTGTTTCTAGATTACATACATGGAATCTTCAGCACATACTTCTATGCCTATACGCACCATCAACCCTTGCAATAGATCTGTAACATTGATGGTTCGACTCATGCGAGCATTGTCTATTCGGCTATATGGGCGACAGACATTATGGAAAATTATATTCATGGACTACCAGGTATTGGATTATTGTGTTCAATAAAGTCCTCATGCATGTATGATGCTTACGAATGCATTCTATTTTTTTTTATAGTGTGATGAGATTTTCGGCATCATAGAAAGCGATGCTGATATTACTCGATGGAGGTCCATTCTCAGTGCTAACAATGTTTACCACATATCCGGACTCTCAGTTGATGCTACTATAGATGGCGAACGAAATGTGGTCACCAACCTGTACAAATTAGTTTCACGCTGAGAACGACACTTCTTGGTGTCATTGAAGAATGTCAGGATGTTCCGTACAAGCACCGACCTCTGTTCGTGTAATTCACAGAAGTCCCTTGACGTCTACGGACACCTGATAATGTTGTTGGTACGTATTGTTCACACAGTCAAGTTTGGTATCTAAACTTAAGCATGCATATCTTCTGTACTCTTTACAATGTTCTCATTTCCTGTTGTTCTACAGACATCATAGGCATGGTAGTAGCTATATATCCTTTGGAACGGACCAGAGATAGAGGCACCACATGTCGAGAATTATTACTTTGTGATATGCAATATGTATTGTCATTAGTTAAAATTTGTTCATATTTATTGTTACATTTCAATTATATACAGATTAGTATATATGATACATGCGAGTTGGATGCATCCATTGAGACTGACTTTATAGGGAGATTTTGCAGAAGTTGAGGGCACACATCTTCAGCAATATTTGACTAATGAAAATATACTTCTTGCTTCCAGAGAGCACATTAGACATTATGAAGGTAACTTTATGTCCACTTAATATAATTTCATTCATAAAACTTACTAATATCCATTATTCTGATTGTATATTTCAGTAATATGTTTTCACTCTTACAATATAACTATGGGAGTATCAGTTTCTACTTCGCCCGTTAGTAGATTGCTGATAAACCCAGATATTGAAATAATAGAAGACTTTGAAGAATGGTATACACAACATGTAACATTAATTTAGGTTTTCTAATTTCGTACAACTTATATACACCTGATCTCACACGTGTTACTTTCCATATATGTATTAGGTACTCTGGCACTGCAGGTGTGATGAAACATTTCGATTTCATATGTATGAGAACATTACGCATGTGCCACCTAGAGAAATTGTTTGCAGCTAAACGAATTAGGTTATATGAATATGCTTTTGCACAAAATGTAAGCCAAACTTTTATTCACCAAATGTTCCTTAGGCTTACATACATTCATTCAATATCACACAATTTTGAAATTTTATTATATCCGGGTTAGATATTGTCGGATTTTTGGATATATTGTTGAAATCCATCCGTTGCTTTACGACGCTTGCACTAATTGTAACAAAAGTGTCCACATTTATGTATTCGCTCTTAATGTACCGTACTACATATATCGATCTCTAAGTTTGACTCGAAACAGGTTTGCATCTATGATTCCCTATTATTTCATAGTCTGTTATGCTTTCCCAAATTTATGTTTGCATTAGTGGAACCATCCCTTTCTACTTCAAAAATACAGGTTCATATTCAGAGTTGTGTTACAAGGTATCACAGGTTATAAAGAGTTCACTGTTCTTCATGAGGATGCGCGAATTCTTTTACATATAACCACTGTACAGTTGGATATGTATGCAGTGCAGGTATTTTTATTGTCAGTGCTTATCATGTTCACCCAAGTTATTATTCCATCGTTGCCTAACCTATGTTACTATTGTCCACAGCCATATGGTCATCTATCGTTCTATACAATTATAGATGATAACGGAAAACCTTGGGTTTTCATTCTAGAGTCTTCACGACGGCATAAAGTAGAAGCTTCTGTCGCTCATATTGTGCCAATCAATTAGGAGGAAGAGGTCCATTACATACGACATACTAATGTTAGGTACACCAGGTACATAATGTGTACATATAAAATTCCCTTATATCATTGTTAATCAAATTATCACTAAATCTTGATTTTTGGTTCAGGTACAAGAGAAGGAGGTGGATTCTTCATTATTGGTATCATAGCTTAACTTATCATCATCCAATTTAGCGTAATTTATATCGAGTTCACAACCTAATATGTCAATCATGCTTATATAGACTTCTTCCAGAATGATATAGTTTTTAATTGTCAATCATATTGTTTATGCACGAAATTGCTGTATATTTAATTTTTTTGATAGGTTTTTTTCTTCTCTTTACTGACTTATAGTACTAATTATTTCTATACTAGCTATTCATTTATTTTTTTGATAATATAATTATCAATTGTCCATTTAAACATGATCCGTATTTTTGCACGGGCCCATACTAGTATTATAACACTTAATTGTTTAAATATTCTGATAATTATCACTTTAAAAATTTCCCTCCTATGTTTTTGGGTTTTTTAGAAAATTAGGATTATTTCCACTTTCAAAAACAGATAATTAGAGGTTTCTTTAATTGGTAGCTATGAATTAGAGCACAAAAATGGGTGATCATTTATTCTTAGTATAAAAATTTAGTGATTTTCTAAATGCTTATTCACGTTCGATGATTTTTTAAAGTTTGTAGAAAATCTTAGTGACTTCTTAGACTTTTTGCTTATTAAAATTGTTAAAAGTTGGATATTACTTTAACTTAATTATTTGAAATGTAGAGACTAAAGTGAAGTACTGCTTAGTAGATGATAGAATTAATTTGTTTTTCACCATACCTGTGGCATAAAAGGAAATTTGTCCTTGTGAGAACAATTTTAAAAAATGGAATTTCTTTTCTAAAATGCTATGATATACTATCATATACTCCATCCGTCCCGTTTGGTTTGTTTCTTAGGATATGAAATTATGAAGATCTAGGATTAAGGTTGCAAATCGTACGTAGCTTACTACTTGCCATCCCTTTAGATCCTAAGGCCATGGAAATTGCTGATGTTTGATTCCAACTAGTCCTTATCTTATGTCTCCTGCATATGTGTGTGCTATTAATTTACATGTTTACCTACTCTCTCTCTCTCTCATGCATTTATTGATTATGCGATGGAAAATTTACAGCTGGGTCATGCTTCAACATGCCTTCAACAAACCCATTTTTTTACAACAAATAGGTGTTGCTTTTGGAGGGGAAAACCAAATGAGGGAGAAAGCAAAATAAGGTGAAATGACCAACATGTCCTTAATGAAAATGTGAGGAGTTCCTGCATGTGGCTCACTGACTTTCTCTCCCCTCCAAAACCTAAAAACAACACAGGGAGCAAAGGTAAGGGAAAGAACGAGGGTTTTGTGTGAAGTTCAGACGTGCGCTCTCTCTTTTTCTCTCTCAATCTCTGTCCAAAGTTGAATGTACTCCTGAATTCTGGAGTAGTGAGCAATTGTGTATGAAAATTGAGGGAAATCTAGCCCCAATTATTGAAGACAGCTTGGTTGTGGGAGAAGAAGGGGGTTGAGGCAAGGTGCGAACCTGTAGGTGAGAAAAAGTTCAGAGGGAAGCTGGAAGTGAGCTTGCAGTGCTTGGTGATGGTGGAAAGTTGACATTGGAAGTGAGCTGTGAAGTGTGAGGTAAAAGGGCTTGGTTGCGTGACGTTGGTAGACGCCTTCAAGTGGCGTGGTAAACATAAGGTATGTTAAATATTTAATTTTGTTAACGATTTTGGTTTGTGGAATGACATTTTGGTGAATGAATTAGGGTGTATGAAGGGTAAATGTGTGGGGTAACATGTGTGCCATGTTGTTAGTCACCGTTTACTAGGGTGTCATTAATTTTGTTGTGTGAAAACCCAATTGCATGGGTAGACATGTTGGAGGGTGAGATAGGGTGTGCTTGTCATGGAGGGAAGATGATGTATGTTGACACTTAAAGTGAATGAGAAGAGGGCACTATAGAACCAAGGGAAAATGTGGTGTTAACCATGGTAAATATGGTGTAATGAATAAGGAGACAGATAGCAGTGGTGTTGGAGACGCATATTATGTAGGTGTTTGTAGTGGACGGTGCGTAATTTGTTGCGCTAACCAGTAACTGTTATTTTTGATGTGCAGGGTAATTGGAAAGGTAGTCGACCCATACAGTGGTACGGTAGTCGGTGGTGCGAACGTCTGGTAGAAATGGATGGAGATGGTGTTACTGTGGGAGGCAGTGGTGGTGGCAGAGAGGTAGTTGTTTATGTGTTATAGGGGGTGAGTTGGACGAATGGTGGAGGTAAAAAAGTAATGTATATAGGGGGTTGGACAAAGTGTATTATGCTGAAAGAGAATACGGGGTTGGAGGAGGTGCGAAGAAAGGTGAGGGAGATAACCGGCAATCCTCGTGTGGACTTTGATGCGAACTATGAAGGTGATATTGTGGAAGTTGAAGATTTGTTGGATGGTTCCTACGTTCCAAGTCGTTGAACCACATTAGGTTACAATCTACAGATGTCCCTAATTCACATATACTTTTGCATTGTGCTTATATTGGATTGTCAGCTGTGAGCACACCCCCAGCCCTATTTGTGTGTCAATCACCAAGTATAGTTTTGGATGTTCCCTGCTATCAAGCAACCTGAAATGTTTACCCGGGAGGAGGCCAATGTTCACCGTGGTAAACCATGGTATGCCACCGATAAACCCGTGGTAACTGTCACACTATAGTCCTGCCACTTTGACATTCTGATCATATTAGATTCTCGGCTGTCGCCATACCCCCGCCCCTCTTTGGCTTGTAATGTGCAAGTACATTAGTCCATGTACGTAGGGGTGGCATGTGTTATCCCTGTTTATATGTTAATGATGAAGTTAGGTTGTACATTGTTACGTTGTATCAGGTAACCTGCTATGTTAACCTAGCAAGGTGCCGATGTTGACTGTGGTAAACCATGGTCTGCAAGTGTTACACTGCTAGAAAACTAACAGATTACAGCTGTCAAACTTTGACATTCTGCTCATACTGCCTTCTCAGCTATCAGCACACCCCCACCCCTGTTTGTATGTTAATATCGAAGTTCATTGGTGCATGTGCATAGAGGGCTAGCATGTTTACCCCTATTTGCGTGTTAATGATTAAGTACGTTTTTGTATTGTTGGGTGCTATCAGGTACTCTGCCATGTTTACCCAACATGA
>NCQV01056031.1:0-11242 GCA_002740545.1 Lophocereus schottii | reverse complement strand
TTAGATTAAGCGGTCGGTCCGTTTAAAATAAGGCTAATAAAGGATTGAGTCAATAATAGAATGAGCCGGCCCATTAAGGCATATTAACGGGTCTGGCAGGGCTAGCCCATTAACGACCCGTTTAGTGACCCATTATTTTTTCAATCTACTTGAGACACTAGTTTATATGTTCCAATTAGTTAAACTTATTACCAACACTTTGTATATAACAATAATTATTATATACCATTTTTTTGCACAAGTTTGTTCCGTTTTTAAACAGACCCAAAGTAGGCCACCCATGTGTCAACCAACTCGACCCGTTTATTATCTTAGTTGTGTATTTTTTAATTTTAAATTTGGTCTAGTTTAGTTTGGTTGGAAAATTACAGAGATATTAGTTAGAAAACTAACTCACCAAAAATACTCCTTCTTAGGTGGTAATGGACGGACCATTGGCAAATTGGGTTCGTTTGGCTCATAACCCAACCCAGTCCAATAACAAATTTACCATGCCCAGTCCAACCCATGACCCAGTCCGGCCTGGTCTGATCCGTTACCCACCCGTAAATATAACTGCCATCTGTAATTTTTCTTCGCTTTTAAGGTTTTAGATAACAAGATAAATGAAATAATATACCTTGAAACTTTGGAACATACGCACCAAAAAAAAAAAGAGTGTAATTCTATGCTGTGCATAACTCATGAATTTCATATTTTGAGTCTTCCACATACCTCTGTTATGACATCGGTACATGTACATTATGACATAAATATACGTGGTCCGTGACATTCTACTCGTAAAATGAATGCATGTCGTCTACTTAGGCATGAGCACAGGTATGGTTTTATCGTATTGACATCAATGAGGTTTCATCCCGAAATCAGTTCGCCACGAAAGGTATATAGTACTGTAAATTTATACTGTGCTCCCTGTTATCTTTAACTTCTAACTTGTGACAGCATGCTCATCTTTGACATCCCAACAATCTATCTCTCTTGCATGTAAGTTGTTTATGTACCGGATTAGCATGCTCCCTCTTGGGCAGCTTTAATTACTCTACAGAGTCCGCATTTATACGACTTTGCATGCCTTAGCTTGATGATAAAGAAAATACATTCAAAATCTAAAAATCAATAAAAAAATGTATAAAATATTTGAGTGGGTAGCCAGAGATACACAGAAGGATATATCAAGAGAATGATACTGCATGATCCGATCTCTCCACCGGCCATAACCGCATAATAGGAGAGAGCAAGAGACATCATAATACTCCAGGATCATTTCCAAGCTAACTGTTCTCTCCACTCAAAAAACGACACACCATTAATCAGGAGAACAGGATATATATAAGAAAGAGATTTATCCGCCACCTTTTAGTCTTTTTGAATTTAGTCATCTTCTTATTACATAGGATATGATATGCCCATAACTAGACAACCCCATTTTATCCCTCTTTTCCAAACACATCCAAAAATAGATCTCCACTATCAATAAAAAGAAAATTCATTTTGATGAATGCTTGCTTGATCCAAATTCAATCAGTACCTTAAAATCCTGCCACCAGGCGGAGTGTGGGGAGGTCTGATACAGCGGTCTTACCCCTGAATTGTATAATTACAAAGAGACTGGTTCCGATTGATCTTAGATTTAAAAACTGTAGACTATCATGTGTGATGGTACAAGTAATCATCACAGTCTTCATTTGCAAATGCAGTGTGATGCTTTAGAATTGTTATTTTTTGTGATTTTTACTAAGTTTGTATAATGTACTCTTTAAATTAGCTATCACAATCTTTAAATGCATGCGGTATGAATGTTTTTCATAGATCAATTTCGGATATTACTTTTTTTTTTCTTTACAGATTCTTATTTATCAACTAGAAAATTTGAATTAAGATGGATAGCTAATTGAATTAGATTAAAAAAAAAAAAACCTAATTGAATCAGATCAGAGTAGATTGGTTTAATTCATCAATTCAAATTGATCATTGGTTGATGAATGTGTTGGTTTAAGGTTTCCTATTCTTTCATTTCCTGTCATATCCAATCAGAACTTAGAAAGCTTTGAAATCAAACTAGTAAATTAACTAGATGTATGCAATTGTATTGTTCTTATTTAATGAACAAAAATCATATGCTATCATATCGTACAATTATATATAAAATTGAGTAATTTCACAGCGGAGTGACGGATGACACGTTATCGTTTCATTTGTTAAGTACGAGTGTTTCTTTTGATTATTTTTAGATTTAAATTGACATAATTTTAAAAATGATTTTTATTGAATTTTAATAGGAAATTCTAAGAAATAGTATTGAGTTTATTATATAATTGTTAGACACCCATCTAGATTTCTCAATAACTAGGGTGTGATTATGAAGCACATTGAAGATTTCGTGATCACTTACTAGCAGAGGCGAAGCTTGCGTGAGTGCAGTGGGTAGTCACCTGACACCTCCTCTNCAAATAAAAAATAAAGTAATATATAGAAAAAATTAAAAAATTAGAAGTTCAGTATAAAATTAAAAAAATTGGCGAATGTTCAGCAACATTGAAATGTACTTAGTGGATTGGTTGGAATGTGTGTGGGTTATGCCTTGGTTGCCTTGAGTTTGTAAGCTCAAGCCCTTTTTTTGGACATTTTCATTGTTCTATTTGTTTTTTTTTTAAAAAAAATCTTTCTTCATTTTTACAACTCACAAATCATCAGCCCCTTATAAAACATTTTCATTGTGTACTATCATTTTCAACATTACTCTCCATCTGAAATTTCACAAATTTTTAGATAAGACCGTCTTATATATTTTAGGAGTGACTTTTTTGAAATTTTACGGTGACTAATAATACGTTTTGAAGTGACTTTTAATCTTAGAGTGACTAATAGTTTGTTTAGGTGTGACTAAAATAACAATCACTCCTAAATGAACTATTAGTCATCCCAATTAATTATTAATAGTCACAATAAAAACATCCGTCTCATTGTATGACTTATACAAGATGGTCTCACATAAGATTTATTCCTGAAATTCCTAACTTTGCCACTCGTTATGAGACTAATGGCCAACTAAAAGCAATTATGACTTATGAGTAACTATATACCTGCTATTAGATAAGTTCTTAGGCACTATACATGTATCGCTCGAAAAGACTTTGTATGAGGAAAAGTGGGAGCTCTCTCCACTAACATTACCTCAATATTTTCATCCTACTAATGCATAAATGTCTGAGGAAAGAGACTTCCATCCTTTTGCAGTCGAATAATCGCGGCGCAAAGGCGACAAAGTTCAGGATGAAATCTTATTCATCATCATCTTTTGTCTTCTTACATTACTTATGTGAATATCCTCCTAACTGTTATCTTTATTTTTTAATATATAAAAATAGTTAATGTGACTAGCGCATTATAAACTAGCATCTTGTTTTAATTGGTGTAAATATTGTGCTTTGAACAAAGACATTTTATTGCATATAATTGAAGAATTATACAGTTAGTTCCACTTACATATTGTTCATGTAAGAAAATATATCGAAATCAATGCCAAGAAAATGAGAGAGAGAGAGCTATGTCGTGCAGAACCACTGCCTTGAGAGTGATTTGGGCTCGATCGGGGTGCAAATTGAAGCAGTCCATCACTCCCTAACGTTTACACAGCTAGCCTCTGAACGCGTGTACTCATGGCCAGAAGTTTGTGGTACACAAGGCTACAATTGCCTAGAGCAGTAGAAGAGAGAATAACGGATGAAAAAGATAGGAAAGAACGACTATTTTTGGAGTGCGTTGTAGCAGCAGGAGAGTCTGGTATTTGCAGTGGAAAACTAGCTATTGGAGGGTGAGAAATATTTAGTAACTGAAGGATTTCATGGCTGAAGATCAGGAATTAACTACCTATTAGCCCTTGTTGGAGGAAAAAGTGGAGAAAAATTTGTAAGCAATCGTTAACTGTTATGTCAATGGACAAAAATTAAAAGATTTTCTTTTCCAAAAAATTAACAGACAAGGCCCACAGTGGCCGCACCATGCTCGGCCCTGGCAGGCGGGTGCCGAGCGCGAGCACGTGTGTGGCGGTTACCCTTCTCCCCACAACACTAACAAAACCAAGTTTAATGGAATTTAACAAGCCCAAGGAAAAGGAAGTAATAAAAACCCCAAAAGAGGCTTTTAATCCTTATATGTGAGATAAGGAGTAGGTATGAGAAAAAAGGGAACTAGTGCCATTATTTCCAACAATCCTCCACTAATAGCATACAGACTATCGAAAAAAGGATTTAGGCAAACAAGGGGCTAGATACTTAAGCATCAATGTTTTTCGATTGAATTGATATAGAGTGAAACAGGTTAACAACCAAGTCTATCGAGTGAATGAATCTTGAACTTGATAGATTCTAGTTGAGACCCCCACAACACATATAACCCCTTATGGTCACTGCATACTCCGCGATGTCTAACTTTCGGTTTGTAAGATCAAGCATACACCTCGGGTCTCATAAGTGCTACAGAGAGACAGATTAGAGTTTTTCATAGAAGGCGGCTACACTTTCACACTTATGTAAGTAATTCCATTACGTCCATATCAACATAGACTACCATAATCGTGGATATGGAATTATGAGCAGGATTTTGCTCAACCTCACACGTATCAAGTAGCGAATCCATCAAGTGCGTCGCAATAGCACTACCCCAACGGGTTATGGATCCATTAAGAGCACAGGAGCTCAATATCTTAGAAGCACTACTGTGCGCCATAGGGATGAAGATGTAGTGCATATTGAGACTAATGTGGCTTCGTTTGAGCACAACTGAGTATCCACAGGCTTCAATCTCATCCCCCTAGATGTCTCGAGAATGATTCATCCGGTCAAGCCCTTAGTTAGTGGATCCGCTAAATTTCTCTCGGATCGTACATATTCTAAGGAGATGATACCATGTTTTAGTATCTATCTCACAGCACTATGTCTAATGTGAATGCGTCTCTTCTTTCCAGTATACACACTATTATGTATAACGTTGATTGCTGCCTACGAATCACAGTGAAGGGAATAGCCACAGGCTGCCTCCCCATAGTGGCATATATGCTAGTAGATTTTCCCGTCATTCTGTTTCTTGACCTGACAACTCAAGAGCAATGAATTCACCTTTCATGGTAGAGCGATCTATACGAGTCTACTTGGTAGACATCCATGAAGTAGCTCCTCTATCTAGGGTAAACACATAATTGCGCACTAGTAGAACTAACTTCATCATTATCAGAAACCGAGTTTGCACCATAAAATTATTCTAACACAACAAGAAACTTATTAAAATGTAAACACTAGTCTATAGTACCTCTCAAGTACTTAAGTAATCAAAACAAAGCATCTCAGCGCTCTTTACTAGGGTTATGTGTATAACTACTCAACCTACTAACAGCATAAGCAATGTCAGGTCAAATATAATTCATAAGAAACATCACACTTTCTATGATTTTAGCATACTCTGTTTGAGAAATACTAGACACCTTATTCTTTTTAAGGTGTATGCTACGGTCATAAGGAGTTCTCAGGGCGTTGCATCAAAACAGTTAAATTTCTTGAACATTTTCATGAGAATGACAACAAAGAAAAACCATCATTTATCTTTCTAATTTTGATCATCTAGATCACATCTCCTTTTCCCTTGTTCTTCATTTCAAAATGAGAAGACAACGTACAACTTTTTAGTCTCATTAACAGTATGCACATTAGTAACCAAAATCAATATCTCATCGACATTAAAACATTTATATTATCACACAATATGAACCGATCAATTTTGACTATACACAATAATCAAAAGTGTTGAAGGTAAAACCATGTTGTACCATTGTGTTGTCAAACTTTTCATACCACTATTTAGGGGCCTCTTTTAGGCCATAAAGAGATTTCCTAATCTTGCAGATTTTATTCGCCACCCAGGAACCATAGATCCCTTATGTTGAGACATATACATCTATTTCTCTATGTCACCATTAAGAAATGCTGTTCTCACATCCATCTAATGCACAACAAGAACATCTATAATAGCTAAGATGACTAGAATGCTAATGGTAGCAATTTCCGTAAGAGGGCGTTGCAAGTAGTCAATCCCCTTCCTCTGGTCAAATTCTCTTCTTTTGGTTAAATCCTCTAATCACTAGTTTAACTTTATCTTGAAGATCTATTTACTACTAATAGGCCTACAACCCTTAGGTAAGTCAACCAACTTCCAGATCTGGTTTGAGATTATAGAATCTAATTCACTTTTATTGACCTATTTCTCGAAACTAGCATCTGTAGATCTCATAGCCTTTGTAAAAGTTTTTGGATCTTCTTCAATAAAGAAAGCAGACATTAGTTCATTGGCCAAGAAATTAACATCAAAATCTTCAATCAAAAATGTAGTAAGAAAGTCAGGACCAAAATTTGTCTCAACTCTACGTCTCTTACTTCTCCTAGATTCATCAACTGAGTCTCTAACAATAGAACTAGAAGCAGGCATACTCACACTGTCAAGAACATATATAGTTTCATGCGTTAACAGTAGAAACATTCTTTTTCAAAGGAAAAACATGCTCAAAGAATTTTGCATCCCTAGATTCACAAATAAAGAAGTCATTCAATGACATGAATCTATTTACGACACTATTTTGGGCATAACTAATAAACACATAATCAGATATTTTAGGGCCGATTTTTTCTCATTTGAGCTCAGGTAGGGGAACTTTAGCCAAAGATTCCCACACCCTTAAGCAACTTAGCTTCTTATGGGGTACTCTATTAAGAATACACCAGGCGGACAAAATAAATTTCCTTTACATATTGTCAGAAAGCCCTGAATCTAAAAGCATGACATTCATCATTTGTTTAAGTGTTCTATTTTGTGTTCGGTTATCCCATTCTATTGGGGAGTACAGATGACTAACCTCATGTATAATACCTTTTTCTCATAAAAGGTTGTTGGAGAGTTAGTCTTATATTTAACTCCCCTATGGGTTTTGAGCCTCTTGATTTTTTGGTTCAGTTGGTCTTCTACCTCTGCCTTGTATTTCAAAAATACTACCTCAGCCTCATTTTCTAACCTAAGGAGGTATAATTTGGGTTATCTAGAGCAGTCATCCACGAAAGTGATGTAATACTTTTTTCCCCCTTTGCTAACTGTGCTTTGAAATCTACTACGTTCGAATTCACTAGTTCTAGTAGTTCTGTTTTTCTGCTAGTGAAAAGTTTGAAAGGTTTTTTAACATGTTTAACCTCTACACACACTGGACATTTAGAAAAATTATCAACATTCACAGTGAGAATTAAGCGCAGATTTTTTAATCGTTTTATGGAAGCAAAATTAATATAGCCTAGCTTACCATGCCACAAACCAATAGACTCAGCAATAGATGCAGAACTAGAAGAATTTTCATTCATGGCATCAGAAGCAAGATAAAGTACAAACTTCTATTCGGATATCCCTTCCCAACGGGGACTCAATTATGAGTGATAACAACTTTTTCATCTCCAACAACAATGTTCAGTCCGCTTTGTGGACAAGTATACTAGAAACTAGGTGTCTACAAAGGCAAAACATATACAACACATTGCACAAGAATAGTAATTTGGCAGGAGTAAATTTTAGAAAAATCTTCTCTTTAGTCATAACTCTAACAATGGTAGAGTTTCCTATGTAAACACATTCACCATCTGTAACATCTTTAAAGTCTTGTATAAGTTCTTTATTAGAGCAGAAGTGTCTTAAAGCTCCAGTGTTGTATATCCATTCAACATTGTACATGTTTGCCTCCAAGTTTGTCTCTTCGACTACAACATAGATGATTTTAGCATCCTCAGCAAGGCTGGCTTGAGCTACAGGTTGTTGGGCAGGCTTCTGGTTTGGCCGAGATTGTCCCTTGCAAAGTGGACACTTGTATGTTTGTGCCCCGGTTTGCCGCAGACATAGCCCAACCCATTTAATTTCTGGATCTTGATGCTAGACTTGTTCTCCTGCCTATGATGGTTCGACTGTTGATTCTTCTTCCTTTTACCTTTAAACCTATCTCTGTAAGCAGGTACAGCAGATTCAATTAAGTTCGCTTTAGAAGAATTTAAAGAAATAGAATCCAACTTACCTTTGAGACGATTAGCCGTTACAGTTCTCATGTGATTGATCACTTCCTGAAGGGTGAGATCTTTCTTCTTATATTTCAGCTGATTATTGTAATCATTCTAAGATGGTGAAAATTTCTCGATTAGCACATTAGCTTGCAAAATCTCACACATCTTCATATTTTCATTCAGAACTTCGGCATACATATAATAATAAATATTAATAGTGATCAAGGATGTTTTTGTAACCTCATCACATTAAACATTAATTGTCGAAGTTTGTGCAAAGCGAATTTCTCCAATTTGACAAAAGGGGGACAAATATTTCTGATCTTATATTCTTATACAGAATTAACAAGAACACTATCAATTTGATTTTTTATACAGTAATTAATGCATTGAATAAAATTATCCAATAAAACTATATCACATATGGACTCGACAGTGAAAGACTTAATTATATATGAAGAAAATCAATGCCTTTTGCTAATCACTAATTATCTACACAATTCTCATTTTGCATTGTCTTCAATCTCATCTACAGATTCTGCACTTCGTTTTCTTCCCTAATTGTAGTTTTCATGGCATGCAAGGCTATAACTTGATGCAGATCTTGATTGTGATTTTCATTGCCTTAATTATTGCTGTGATGATTGATAATACAAAATCACACAAATAATCAACAAACATGGATTTGAGTATCCGATGAAACATATATTTGCTATGGAAGGCATCTTCTTTTTAATTTAACTTAGTTGAACTTAATTTTCAGAACTTAGTTAACTAATTATTTGCATGAATTGAACTTATTTTTGTTAAGTCAAATAGAATTGAACTTATTTATGTTAAATTTGAAATTATTCATGTTGAGTTTTGAACATGTTTTTGTTGAACTGAACTGAAGAGAACTGTAACTTATTTCAGCTAATTATGTGCATGAAATCAACTTATTCTTGTTAAGTCAAATAGAATTGAACTTATTTATATTAAATTTTAAAATTATTCATGTTGAATTTTGAATATATTTATCTTGAACTGAGTTGAACTGAACTTACTTGTCTTGAAATGAACTTACTCTTACTGAAGTAAACTTATTCTGAAAAATTAGATTGAATTTAATTTATTTGTACTAAATTAAACTTTTATTCTATCAATACAGGTTAGTTTAAGTGGTTTGACACTTGTCTTCCTTAAGTAAGGTTTCAGGTTCAAGTATCATGAATGAAGAAAATCTGTGACGAGACAGCTCTGCCTCTTATTTAATCAGTAGTATCGCGACTCCAATGAAATGATAGATTCGAGACCAAAATAAAAACTTTTATTCTAAAACATAAGTTAAAGAAATCAAGGACACAATTGGTAAATTTTAAAATTATTTTACAGACTTATGACCAGGGCCCATCTAACTCGACTTTAGTTTTTATATTCCCAAAAGAAAGGTTATCTCATGAATAACAAACAAAATTTTCACTTCCAAAAAGTTCCCTCCATCATATTATATCCATTAGGTCAACACCATCTTTGTTTAATATTTATGATTTATGAATACTTTATCCCTAAAAATCTAGTCAACTAATAAATTAATTGTAACATAAGTGATGCTGTGTTGTTTAGATTTCTCTAGATGTCTAGCCCATTGAAGCTCCATGTCAATGGGTGTGGGAATAATAAACAATAATGACAAATTAATTAATTACAAAGTACCCCCCCAAAACAAAAAAAAAAAAAAAAAAAAAAAACAAAAAAACGGCATTAGATATTTGGATGTATGACTAATCATGTTGGTTGGTGGGGCTTAGTCCAGAATTATTGTTAAAGTGTTGGACAAATCATGAGTTATGCTAATTGGCATAATTTTGTCAATTTCTCAAGTACTTTGAACCTTGGTTTTCATGCACAATTTGACTGCTCTTTGCTCCATTTTCTTCATAGAATTTAGATGATCCACTTTTAGTTGTTATGCTGTTCGTGAGACTTAGCTATTTGCTCCATTTTCTTCATGGGAGGACGGGGTGGCCTGTTCTCTGGTCATTTCCAACTCTTCTTTGCTTCAATATCAATATTATTTGTAGTTTTAGTTATAGTCTCTTCAGTTGGAAGATTAATCAATATCTCCTTTTGTGAAAGTTATTTATGTCTCTCCAGTTGTGATTATAGTTTATTATATGACTCCTTTCATCTTATTCTGTGTCTTTATGAACTTGGAAGGGGTTGATCAATTATACATATTGAAATGGTGCTTTCATGGATTTCGGCCTTTCAAATATAGTTTTGGTGGTGGAAAAATATCTCGTCCAAGTGTGCTACAATCGATGAGCAGATCAACATCATTCAAGAAATTGTAATAGATCTGTGGATTTCTTCTGTAGGCTGTATCAAGAAACAGCAAAATTCGGAAGACGAGCGATCAACGTATTTCAAGTTAATAGTGTTGAGGTTGAGATATGATTTTGATATTAAAGATTGTAATTGTATTAGTCAAATATGCATAGTAAGTGTCGTATGACTTATTATGGATGATCAATGAATTATTCCTTTTCTTCCCAAAAAAAAAAAAATATCAAGTGAGAAAAGGTCAGTTCTTATGCAAGAGACATTTCTCTTAAAAGTTCAGTTCTTATGAAAGAGATATTTCTCCTAACAAGGTTAGATTAGACCAAACTAAATAACAGTATAAATATGATATTTTCTATGTTATATTTTGTTAATGACTGGAATTTAAGGCCTAATGAAACTTGTCCAAAACAAGTGATATCAAATTAATGCCGACAACATCAATTTTTGGCATGAATTATTGCATATGAATGTGATAGAACTGATTTGATAGCATAAGTTCTTTTATGGGACAATTTATTTGACAGCAGTCTTTTTTTTTACATCGTTTTATTTTATGTGATTGGATTAACGTTAACAACTCACGCGAAATAGTTTAATCTTCTCTAATCAAGTGTTGTGACAAATCAGTTGTGGAGACGTGGTGGGCGTAGTTATGACATTAAAGTTGAGGATTACCATTCAGAAATGGGTCGACCGTAGGAGAAATAAGGTTAATTGACATGATAAATTCTCGTATCATATCCATAAAATATATGTTGTAACTGTTTATGATAAATTCTCGTATTATATCCATAAAATATATGTTGTAACTGTTGATAAAATTAGATAATGAGTAG
>NCQV01056026.1:5452-27613 GCA_002740545.1 Lophocereus schottii | reverse complement strand
CGTACGAGAAAGAAGTTTGAGTTGGACATTGGTATGAGATGCTCAAGGTCTAACCAAAATAGAGGATGATATGTGACCCACTTAAGTCAGGGTTAGAATCGTCCAAAATATCCAATCCCGACACCAAAGTGGTAAGAGATGAAGGTGCTAGTGGAAGTGAAAGACCCGAGTGTCGAAAGGCCACGAAGAGAAGGCTGAAAGAAAAGGCTAAGAACAAAGTCGTTGATCTAGTCACAACTCAGCCGAAGGAGTTAAAGAGTACCAATATTGATATAAATGAAATATTTGAAGATTTCACCATCACAACAAAAAGAAGAAAAAGCTTAGAAGATAATGATGAGGGAATAAAAGCTGAGGGCCCAGGGGGATAGAATAATGATGATGGACACCTCAACAATGACTACTGAACAAGCGGCTTACTATGAGCAAATGAGAGCATAAATCATACAAAGGAGATTAGGGCACTTATCATCAACTCAATAATATGTCTCCTTTCCCCCTTAATTATATAGANNACAAGAACAGTGTACCTCATCTTAGGTTGTAACAACTTACTATATCACTTTTGTTTTCCATGTGTTGTTTTAGATATGAGTTTGGTGTAATCATGTTATGATATGAGCTTATGAAAATGGGCATGCCTATTATTGTTTAATAAAATGATTACTCTTTCGTACATTAACGTTTAATCATTACTATGTTGTACAGGCCATTTGTAATGGATACTTTTAATGTGGAAAAGCTACCCGTTGAGGAAGAATCATCATCCTCATCCTTTCCATCTTCATTAGATGATGATGACATGATACCTATCATGGGGGCTTACCTCCAATATCAACAACGAATGCAACAACAAATGACATTCTTTCTACAACTTAGGTAAGTAGCAACAAAGCTGACGCTATCCGCATCTATGCCTCAGATGAAGAAGAGATGTCTCACAAGAGAGATAGAGAAGCTACACACAACCGCTTATACAAAGACTACTTCACTAAAGATTCATTATACAACGAACATCATTTTCGACGTAGATCAAAATGCGAAGGTACTTATTTCTCTGCATTGTGGAAGAACTCGGAAATCATTCAGAGTACTTTCAGGTAAGGCACGATACGGCCGGAAAGTGTGGCATGCCGCACCCATGCAAATTCTTGCCTATGGTGTAGCGGCTGATTGCATTGATGAGTACTTAAATATTGGTGCAAGCACTGCAATGGAATGCCTGAAAAGGTTCGTCGTAACCGTCATTGTGGTTTTTCAGGAGGAGTACTTGAGACAATCGAATCAAGCTGATGTTGATCGCTTACTGCAAGTCGTTAAAGCCCGTGACTGTCCCGGTATGTTGGGAAGCATAGATTACACGCATTGGGAGTGGAAGAAATGTCCAACGGCTTAGAGGGCATTATTTTGAAAGTAAACTTACAGTGTCCCAACAATCATCCTTGAAATCATACGAGGTTTCGATATGGCATGTATTCTTCAGGTTGCCTGGAAGTCTCAATGACATCAATGTCCTTGACCGCTGATCAGTTTTCCAAGAGCTGTACGAGAATCGGGCTCCTAAATGTGAGTCTGTCATCAGTGAGCATGAGCATAACATAGGATACTATCTTTCGGATGGAATTTATCCAAAATGGGTGACACTTATTAAAACTATCCCACTTCCCCAAGGGTCGAAGAAAAAACGCTTCATAGAACGTCAAGAGTCAGTGAGGAAGGACATTAAGCGAGCCTTCGGTGTGTTATAAGCTCGATTTGACATTGTATGTGGCCCCGCTCGTCTGATGGATCAAAGAGAAATTGGTATTATTATGAGAGCATATGTGATACTCTATAACATGATTGTTGAGGATGAGCGGGACAACTACGAGCTTGCATTTGACTACGACGTTGTCGAGGGAACTGTCCCGGAGTTAATTGTTAACCACGACCACCATCCATACTATGAGATATACTTTCAACGATCATGCGAAGTTTGCAACTTCCACACATATGCAGCTCTCCAAGCGGACTTAATTCAGAAAATATGGAAGTGAAATTCAGGTCGGTGGCAAAGAGGATAGTTGATTGATCTTCATATTGTAATTTTTAAATTGTTCAACTATTGTAATTTTTTTTTCCCATCCAATGTTAACCAATGTATCTTTTTTAATTTATTATCAAACTCTTGTAATTTCTAACTTTAAGCGTGTGTGACTTTTTTTAATTGAAACTCATGTGTTTTTTTATTTATTTAAATTGTGACCCTTTAATTAGTTGTGTTATCAACTTATTATGTGCACATTATTTTTCCAAAAAATGTAAACCCAAATAACCAACCAAAACCCAAAAAAAAAAAACCCAATGTAACTATTAGTTATGCTTATTGATCGTCATATTGTAATTTTTTAAAGAATTGTTCACGTATTGTAATTTGTATTTTGTCTAATGTCAACCAATGTATCTTTTTTCATTTATTATCAAACTCTTGTAATTTCTTTAATCAAGCATGTGTCAATTTTTTTATTGAAACTCTTGTGTTGTTTTTTTAAAAAATTATAACCGTCTAATTAGTTGTGTTACCAAATTATTATGTCTAAATTACTTTTCCCAAAAATAATAAAGCCACATAACCAATGAAAACAAAAAAATAAAACTATTAAATATGATCAGGTGTGGGGTCTATAGGTATTATTTTATTTGATGAGCCAAAGTGGTGAGCCTTCCATTGGAGAGAGTGAGGATTGTGAGGCAAAAAGTTGGAGACAGGATTGATGTTGCAGTGGTAAGCACCCACTACTGGTCAGCCAAAAAACTGGCTCACCAATTGGAGCAGTCTAACCATCCATTGTGTAGAGGTGTGTGAATCAGATAACATAATACTTTTCATCTTTAAATCCCTTCCTCCAAAACATTCATAATCCATCATGGTATCAGAACAAGTGCATCAATGGTACCTCATTTTCTTTATCTTGTGATGAATCTTACTTTATGGTGTCTAACTCTCTCTCCTCGATCGAGTTGTTGTAATTGAGGTTCTTCATTTTCTGACCAGAATTTCATTCTCCTTCTTCAAATTGAAGTACAGTTAAGGAGAATTAGGTCTACTTTAATTTATCATATTGTTGGTTTGTCCCTTTGCCTACCATCAAAATTTCACTACCTCAGCTTTGGCTCAATGGATTTTGCCAGATTTGTGTTTCCATTTGTCGTATTGTTCTTTTTGGCAAAATTAGGCTAAGTTAATTCAATTCTAGAACTCCTAGATAGACTTTGTCCTTTGTGCATTTGGATTATTCAACTTGGTATTCCTTGGTTACAATTTGGATTGGAATTGCATTTTTACAACTTCTCCTCGTTTATACCTGATGGCAGCTACCAATGCAAATGACACACCCAAATCAAGGGAAACCCCCAAATCAAGTGATATTTCACTTAATTTTGTAATTACTGATTACAACCATCCACTTTACCTGTATCCCTATGATCATTTAGGGTGGCAAGAGGTTATGAATATAGAACTTGCTGGCCTTGCAGCTAATGACAGTTGGGACTATGTTGAGCTTCCTCCGTATAGGAGAGCCATCCCTTGCAAGTGGTTTTATAAGAAAAAACATCGAGTCCATTGAACCATCGAGAGGTTAGAAGTTCGATTAGTTAATTGTGGCAAAAAACAAATAAAGCATTGATTATGATGAAACATTATTCCCTGTGGTCAAGATGACTAATATATGAAGTACTATGGCCACTACTATGAAAAAGGGATGGAAAATGTTTCTGTTGGATGTAAATAATGCATTCGTGCACGGCAACTTCCATGAGGAAGTTCGTGTGAGGGTTCCATTAGGGGTGACCGTCCCTTTTTCAAACATTGTTTGCAAGCTTAAAAAATCCTCGTATGGGCTCAATTGGCCTCTTGACAGTGGTATCAAAAACTTGTAAACTCTTGTTTCTCTTGAGGATACCATTCTTCAAAAAATGATTATGGTCTCTTCCTAAAAACTAACGGAGATTCCATTACCGTCTTAGCTATTTACATTTATGATATACTTGTTATTGGAAATGCTGTAGATGAAATCCAAGCTCTCAAAATTTTTTTGGCTGAAGTTCACAAGATTAAAGACCTAGGTCTTCTCCATTACTTTCTTGGCTTAGAAGTCCTGTAAGAAGATTCAGGTATCATCCTCACACAATGGAAATGTGCTCTAGACTTGATTGCTGAATCTGGGTGTAATGAGTTGTCAATGACCATCTGCCCCCTTGACCTCACTGTTAAACTCTCTTCGAATGTTGGAGAGCCAATATTAGATCCCACAAAATATAGAAAGCCTATAGGTAAGCTCAACTATCTCACTCACACCCCACCTGATATTACTTTTGCCGTACAATTCTTGAGTCAATTTATGCAAGGCCCTTGCCTTCCCTACTTGGAAGTAGCACATCACACCATTAGATATATAAAAAGCAATCTTGGTTTGGGCTTTCATTTTGCTAAGGATTCAAATTTTGAGCTCAATGCTTATTACGATTCTGATAGGGTATCATGTCCCTCTACCAAGCGATCCATCTCTGGGTAACTCATTCTGCTTGGGTTCTTTTCCTATTTCATGAAAATTCAAGAAACAAGGTACGATCTCTCTTTCTTCTACGGAGGCAGAGTATTGCTCCATGAGGTGAGTGGTCACAGAGCTAGCTTGGCTTACGCAACTTTTTCATGAACTAGCAGTCCCATCTATCATTCCCGTCCCTATGCACTTTGATAGTCAAACCGCCATTTACATTGCCCATAATCTCGTTTACCATGAAGGACAAAGTATTTTGGGCTGGATTGTCACTTTGTTCATGAGAAATTATTGGAAGGACTCATCTCTCTATCTGATATCCCTATGAAAGTACAGGTGGCAGATATTTTCACCAAAGTCCTATATGGGAAGCAACATTAGTTTCTTCCTCCCAAGTTGCGGCCCCCAACTTGAGGGGGGATAATGGTAGTCCAATGAGCTTATTCCTAGTTAAATGGTACTTAACCAAGGAAAATTTATTTACTTTCCCTGTAGCAAATTATTTACTTTCCTTGGTTAATAGCTTTGACCCATCACCTTCTTAAGCTGTAACTTTTCTCTTTATATCTAACCATCCATTACACAGAAGTGTGTGAATAAGAGAGCATAATACATTTCCTCTTTAAACCCTTTCCTCCAAAACATTCATAATCCATCCATTAGTACTTTCCAGCTACTAGGTAGATGGAATAACCCCCAAAAAAAAAATCGTTCAAATGTTTTTTTTTAAAAAAATTTAGGAGGGATGGGACATAAATTATGAGAAAAAATCTTCTTCTTGCTACCTATGCCTGATACTGGAATGTTCTTAACTAATCTATGGCTAACTACGTAAGACACTTTTCCCAAAGTATTCATAGTTGACAACTAACATAAACATACCATATGGCATATTTCCTCAGTCGCATAAGCCCACTGCGATTAATTATTCTTAACAAGTGCATATGCCTGCAGCCTACGTCATTTAACAAGGATTCATTTAATTGATATTGGGCCAATTTTTAGTAGCAGAGATAACAGCTTGCCTAGTGTTATACTCAAAAAAAGCTTCTTATATCGCACAAACCAACTAGTAAAAGCCACTAGAAACTTCAGAAACGAAATCATGGAGGTGAGATCCAGCGTCCCTGAAATGTGGAAGTTCATTGCACTTGGAAGCCTAAATAGGTGCATATTCATCTTCCTCTTTCTCCACCAATCCAACCTGTATGTGACTTTGTCAGCTACTAAAAATGCACTAATATAATATAAGGAGAATTTCGGCATTCATCCTGTTGGCCGAAGTAACAGTCACATTAATTGTCCCATTAATTAGGTAGTTACAAAATGGTTAATTGCATATTAATCATATCCATTAAACCCTTATTTGCAGTTTTAGCTAAATGCTATAAAATGAGCAATTTAGTGGCTAATTCTAGGGTGTGGCTAGAGCCCAAAAAAAGCAACCCTCAGTCTCTGTCCCCTTCCCTCACGCTAGCTTTGCCGTCATTCGGGTTTGAATTTGGGGTGTGACAACTATGTTGGCTCTAGTCCTCACCGTCAGTCCTATTTCAAGAATTCGTGGGCAATCACCAAGCATCAAGATCCTTTGCTATTGCATTACTAAGGTATGTCCTTATTTTTCCAACACATCTGAACCATAAAGTGTCAAGGTCTCAAAGTTAAAAGAGATTACCTAGAGTGGGGTGAATAGGGTGATAGACAAAAGTCAACAACTAAAATGAACTTCAAAGCACTATGCAACTAATTTGCTAAAGTTAATATTAAACAACCTTCTGAGTTATTAACCAATGTGAATCGTAAAAGACTTCGAACAAAAATATAAACTCAAAATTAAAGTGGGATAAAATACAGGATATTTTTATGATGTTAGTCTTCCTAAACCGATTTATTCACCACCTAAGACTGTTCTTTCATTAGAATTTAAACCATTTAACTTCTTATTCACTTAAGAATCTATAATGTCGACTCATTGACTCCACAATGGCTCTCTTGAGTACTTCCATGGCTAGCCACTTGATCTAGAACACTCTCTTAAATCTACCACTCAATTAAGTACCTCTAGTTGAGTCACTTATTAAGTATTACTCACTTATCATTTGGCTACGTAAGTAATTTCCCCAGTTTACTTGTGACAAATTTCCTTATAAAGATAAAATCCTTACAGAAAGTAGAAGAATGCATACTGTTAAGGAAGCGAAGATTGACAGAGCGAAGATATCTCTGTATATTGTGATCATCGAAATATGTACAACTATCAGAAGAGTTTATATACATCACACCCTCATGTAGCTAGTAAAAAACTAACTAAGAGTTAATATAACCTAAAATGCTGAGGTGTAAATTAGCATAACTAACTAAGAAATATTCTATTATTGCATTTTGTTACATGCCTTAACATCCCCCTCTCAAGGTGGGTTTGGTAGAATGTGCATCAAACCCAACCTTAAAGCCAGGTAATGATGTTAAGCTTCAGATAAAGGCTTGGTATGCAAATCAGCTAGTTGCTCCTTAGAGGTGACATAGCATGTTTGCAGAAATCCTTCCAAAAGCTTGTCCCTTTTATAGTGACAATCAATATTGAGGTTTTTGGTTCTCTCATGAAAAACCAAATTGGAAGCAATATGTTATGCTGCCATGTTGTCACAATGCATAGTGATAGGCAATTGCAGAAGCACGTGCAGATCAATAAGCAAATGAGATGCCCACTCAAATTCTAAAGTAGTGTAGGACATACTTCTATATTTTGCCTCAGTAGAAGACTTGGAAATTGTTTTCTGTTGCTTGGTTTTCCAAAAAACAAGAGAAAATGCAAGAAAAACACAATTGCGAGTGAGGTATCTACCACTTATAGAACAAGTACTGTAATTTGCTCACAGAAAGCTGTAACGTGTAAAGTATTGGTGGTTAGAAAGAAATGGCCTTTATTCGGAGTCCTTTTTAAGTATCTAGGGACTTGCATAGCTGCCTGCATATGAGGTTGCTTAGGTTGCTGTAAAAATTGATGAAGATGTTGACTAGCATATGAGATGTCAAGTCTAATGATCTTCAAATATAGCGATCTCCCTATGAGCCTTCTATAAGGCTCAGGATTATGTCAAATAGCCCTATTCTTAGTAGATAGTTTGAGACCTTTATGTAAAAGACACTTTGCAGGTTTGGCAGCTATGACACCTGTATCAGAAAGGATATCGGGAACATATTTTCTTAGATTGAGAAAGATTCCTTACAAATATCCAGAAAGTTCTAGATCTAAGAAATATCTAGCAAACCCCATGTCTTTAATAGTGAAGGTTGTGTCTAAATCCTTTTCTAGTGTGGTGATGCCAAGACCATCATCCCCTATAATCAGTAGTCATCAACATAGACTAATACATAAACATATTTCGCTTGGTCTTTCTTAGTAAATAAAGAGTAATCATTCTTTCATTGAGTAAAGCCTTTGTTAATCAGAAACTCGGATAATTCAAGATTCCATGTCTAGAGGCTTACTTCAAACCATACCTGTCCTGGCTGTGCCTGAAAATAGCCTTCAGGGGGTAACATATAAACCTCTTCCTCCAAAAAAAAAACCATGAAGGAATGCATTATTAGTGTTAAATTGATGAAGATCCTAGTTTCTAGCAGCAGCTAAAGCAATGAATACCCTCACAGTAGTTATCTTACCTATAGAAGAGAAGGCATGCCAATAATCTTTGTCTTTGACCTGCTCAAAACCTCTGATCACTAATTGGGCTTTGTGCCTGTCAACATAATCATCAACCTTATGCTTGATTTTATAAACCCGTTCTGAGCTGAGAGCCTTTTTCCCAGTGGGCAAAGAACTAAGTATAAGGCATTGACTTCCTGCTCCATTACCATTTCCCATTCTAGGTGCTGCTTAACTTTTGCATAGCAATGAGGTTTACAATTGTTCAATACAGACATAAGAGAAGCCACATAAGCACTGGATAAGTGTGCCAGATCACTGGTTTGAAACAAAGGATATGCAGTGGCAGTTAATGAATGGAAAAGAGATGTGTATGGAGTATCAGGAACCAAAGTTGCGGGTATGGACTTGGTTATTGAACAAATGAATCCCTGAAACCAAACATGTGCTTGCTTAATTCCACTAGATCTTCTAGGTGCAAGAGTAGCATCATGCTGTATGGGCTCCAAGTTCCTAGGAATGAAAACTAATATGAAGAAGAATTAACAGTACTAGAGTGATTGAAAGCATTATCAGAATCACCATTAATGGAAGAGGTGGGAAGAAAAGATGGAGAAGAATCAAAAGGAGAAGAGCTGCTTTCATTAAGTGGAGCAGTAGAAGTATAGGTGGTGGTATCAATAGAATTAAAATTAAGTAATACACATGGCAAAGTAGAACCATATTAGAATTGGAGATAGCAATAGGCTGGGTTTTGAAATGAAAAATGTCTTTTTTGAAGAAAAAATCTCTATTGTGAAATATTTTTTTTAGTTTCCAAACCATAAAGTTTGTACCTTTTTTTCCAAAGGAATGCTTAAGTAAAACTGATTTTTGTGCTGGAGGTTCAAACTTGTCCGTTTCTCCTATATTTAGTGCATAGCAAAGACAACCAATGGCACTTAAATCCTCATAAGTTGTTGGTCGGCCATAGAGGACTTGAAAAGGACTTTTCCAAATTAAGTTTTCCACAGGTAGTTTATTTATAATATGAGTGGCAGAATAAACACACTCTCGCCAAAAGGATTTAGGAAACCCAGCTTGTATTCTCAAAGCCATAGCAATATCCAGGAGGTGCCTATGTTTTCTTTCAGCTACTAAATTTTGCTGTGGAGTGTTGATAACACTCTGTTGATGTAAAATACCTTTTTCAGAAAAAAAAACCACCACAGGTGGAACTCATGAACTTTGTTCCATTATCACTCCTCATCATAGCAATTTTGGTTTGAAATTGGGTTTCAATCATATGGTTAAACTGCAAAATAGCGTAAGACACTTGTTCTTTATTTTGTAAAAGTTGTGTCCAAGTAGATCTGCTGAAACCATCTACCAATGTTATGAAGTATTATGCATTAGTGTATATCTGCAACCCTATTAGGGGCCCACAAATCCATGTGTATAAGCTGAAAACAATGAGTAGTTTTGATATAACTTTTATTGAAGGGAAGTCTAACAAACTTTGCTAGTACACAAGTTTCACAAAAGAAAGGATCAAACATGAGCAATTTACAAGCAAGTATGTGTTTCATTTTTGAGATAAAAGCATAACCAAACCTTTCATGTAAGATGTCAATGGGTTGCTTATTACAATGAGAATTATTAGAAGTAGCAGAAATGAAACTAGGCTTATTTGATGACTTCGAACTCCCTGGAGATAGTGTTCTATAGCCAGAAGCATCAAGTGAACTAAGAGACTTATTAGCAACTGGTGTCGTTAATTTGTAAAGTCCATCAGCCTTAAATCCAGTGTTCATGACCAGCTTAGCAGTAAGGTCCTGAAAAAGACATTTATCAGGAAAGAAAGTTGGACAAAGAGGGTAGTCTTTAAGTAGTTTATGCCCTGAAAGTAAATGAGACTTGAATTCTAGCACAAAAAGAACTTCATGGAGAGTAATGTGTTTATTGAAGTATATATCTTTCCAAATTGTGTAACCCTTTTTAAGGCTCCATCCAATAGGGTGCCATAAATGAGTTCAGGTAAAGATTTGGTTTATGTAAAAAGAGTGAAATCATATGTCATATGGTCAGATGCACCTGTGTTTGTAATCCGTGAACTTGATCCATCACTTAGCATAACATAATAAGTACTCAAGTGAGAGCTAATAGAAACAAAAACTTTACTTGTAAAATGAGCAAACGTATTCACAATGTCAGACTGTTGATCCATTTGATGAATTTCATCATCTCCTAAGCCAATACTTGCGTGAATTCACCATCAAACTGAGGCTTGGAACCTCTATCCTACTTCATCTAGAGGAGAATCTGGCACCAACTATTGTGATAGGCTGGTAGAGACATTCGCTACCACTCTTTGTTGTTTTTTGTTTTTCTTTAGGCCCATCCTTAGGACCCTTATACCAGCTAGGGTAGCCAACAAGTACAAAACACTGATCCTATAGGTGCCCTGTCCTTTGACAATGATCACAAAACCTATTACTCCTAGTCCTCTTATTGTCTCTTCTCCCCTTTGGTGCTTCTCTACAAGGAGACCACTAACACTGACATTGACATTTTTACTACTAGTGCTAGCTTTATGAACATGGGCTACTACCTCATTCCCAGCATTAATGTGACTAGTAACTTGTTCTTGTTTTTCTACCCTAACAATCACGACATAGGCTTTGTTGATATCAGGCAAGGGATCCATCAATATGATCTATCCCCTTATACCATCATATTTATCATTAAGATGCATCAAAAACTTCTTGGACTTTTGTCTTTGACCAAGAACAATGTCCTTTCCCGTAGCAGTTCATGTAGTAAGACACGTCCACACTTGTATTTCATTAAGATCTTGCAACTCATCCCAAAGTTTCTTTAACTTGGTGTGGTAAATAGCTGCACTATCAATTCCTTACTGTAATTCAGCAACTTCATTCTAAGTTTGAAAGAGCAATGGGCCATTACTTTGGCCAAATCATTCACGTAGTTCTTGCCATAATTCCTTAATAGAATTGGTATAAAGAAAAGCATTAAACACCTTAGGTACTACAGAATTGAGAGGCCAACTAACCACCATATTATCAAATCTGATCCATTAAAGCAGCTTAGTAGAATCTGAACTAGTTCTAGCACAAGAGCTATCGATGAATCCAAGCTTAGCTTTAGTATTGAGAGCTATTCGCATAGAAATGCTTAAAATTGGCATCATTATGCTTTGTATTAACCAGTTGCATAATTGGATTATCTGAATTCTGCGAAAGGAGAAGATCACTAACTAATCTCAACATTTGCATTTGTCAGTGTGAATGATAAGAATCAAGGAAAATCATAGAAATCTTGAGTTTCTCAAGAATGTTAGCTAGATCGCTTAGTGAATCAAGCCAAATTATCAGAAAAGAATGAATGTAATCACAAGAATGAACGCAGGCTAGATCTGTTGCTAGATTGAATCAACATGATCCAATACAAATGAAGAAGAAAGCAACTAAGGATTGTTCCCGCTCTAGTACCACGTTAAGGAAGAGAAGATTGACATAGAGAAGATATTTCTGTATATTATGATCATTAAAATATGTACAACTATTAGAAGCGCATATATACATCACACCCTCATACAGCTAGTAAGTAACAAACTAACTAAGAGTAAAAATAAGCTAAAATGCTGAGGTTTAAATTAGCCTAACTAACTGAGAAATATTCTGTTATTGCATTCTGTTACATGTCTTAACATATACATCACAAACGTGTCCTTAAATGTCTTCAGCTTAATTTTTGGTGTATTCCCATCCATTGATGTAGACACTGTTCTCACAATTTGCATTTAAATGCAATTTGGATAGTTTCATCTCTGTAAGATTTGATTGATGTTTAAAGAAGTGAAAGCCATATGAGATCTAACCCAAGTGTATTAAAGTCTTCTAGAAACATGGGTAGCTTGGGCAAAAGTAGAGTACAATGACTTGGTAGGAGAGAACTTGAGCCTTGATAGGAAAATTTGTTAAGGGCACAACTAGCCCAACAAATAGGTAGGTGGTAGCTTAGCTTCCGTAATGATCTAATATTCCTCTATAAAAGATAAGCTATGATAAAGATTGTGGTAAGCTCAAACTATAGCTGAATAAATTTAATCTCTGCATTTTTCTTCTAACCATCTTTTATCTCTATCTAACTTGAGCAATGAAGGCTCTGTTAATGGAAAAATTCTTTCATCTAGTTAGAGTTCTTCTCGCAAGCTTGCTGGTGGTACTGCTTGTCAATGTGTTCTCACTAAGCCATGTTAGAACCTAAGCTGAAACATTTGATGCCATCAATGGGCCCTGGAGCTAAGCTCATAGCTGATCAAGAAAAAAGCCAAAGGGAAAAGAGTGCATGGGTGGGAATCGAGATCCTCAAATCCAAGAGTGCCTCGTAGAGGGTAATTAGGGTAAGAATCCACCCAAATCGACCCCTGATGAGGAACTTTCCTCAACTCCACCAGGAGTTTTCTTAGCATATGGTGTGTTTAGTAGGGTTAAAAATCATTTTCCTAGAAATTATTTTTTATGTAAAACATTTCATGCAAAATGATTTTCAGCACATATTTTTAGTTGTTTGGTAAAAAGGGAAGCGAAGTCTCTGAAAAATGAGTTTGATTAGCAAAAAAATGAACAAAAAAGGTAAAAAGAGACACATTAGTTAAAAAACAAAAATAAGCAAGATATTTAAAAAAATGGAAATTTATATTTTTCTCTTTGGGGAATTATATTACAATACTAGTGTTATCCAGATCAAAGTTATGACAATATATACATTTGTTAATTTTTTTGATATTTCCTACTGCCAACAATTTGATGCTAGTAATGCTTATCTATTTCCTACCTTCAAGTAGGAATCCAAACAAAGAAGAGGAAAAACCTAGTGAGTTTCTCTAACTTCTTAACCCTGACGATAAATTGCAGACATTTTGAATTTTGATAAAATCATGGTTATTAGATTCATCGGCATCGGTATTGGTATCGGCATCTGGATGATGCATTTTCGCTAATCTTTAAAATGCTGACTTAATCTTCGACTTATATGTCACTACCTTAATCTTCAAACCATATGTCGAGGAAATAGACATGTAATAGAGAAAGAATGTGAAACTGTATGACCACCAAAGAAATCTAAAATCAACTTGCACTCCATTCAAAGTGAATATTTTCCTTCATTCTAGGGAGAATGATTTTTTCCCTAAAAAGAAATTTACCCTCCTTATTTTGGCAAACACCGTATGAGAAAATTTCCACTAAAAAGAGGTGTCATTATACCTTATAATGATTAGAGCTCTCCTAACATGAGTTTCTCCATTTAAAAGACTTAGACCCAAATCATTCCTTCCTTTGGAGAATTTTCCCTCTATGTTGGGCCTTATATTGTAAGTCACATACATAAATGCGATATATAATTTAACGAAAACTTGAAAGACCACATAGATGGATAGTGTTACCCGCTTTAGCATCTTCTTGTGGTGATGTAATAATATTGTACTTCAAAAATGTTTTTGACCAAAAGTTTTAGACTCCATTTGGACCTTGAAAAATGTGGCGGAAAGAAAAAAAATTGGTAAAGTCACTTTTTTTCTTATATTTGGTTTAAATAAAATTACAAAGAAAAAAATATGGAGGAAAATTAGGTGAAAAAATTATTAGAAACAAGTGATAAAATTTTCCTTATAAAATTTTGAGGAAAGTTTGAGGAAAATTCTCAACCTTCTCAAATCTTGCATTACTTAGACGACATCAACATAATTCAAGTAGTTCATTAACATTCAAATTTCTCATCGAAATTCTTGTATTTTTTTCCTCAATCCAAACAAGAAAAAAAAACTCATTTTCTTTCTACTTTTTTTTCTTTCGCATTTTTTTTCCTTTAACTTTTCTTTCTACCGAATTTTCTAAGGATCAAATGGAGCCTTAGTTGATAGTGATATGTTTTAACTCTAATACGTCCCCTCATGTGAATACCCTTTCGACTTGAAGTGTGGATGTTGTAAGGGCTTCCCTAACCCTGCACAATCAATTAATACATTACTTGTGAGATTTGAATATGAAAAAGGCTCTGATACCAACTATCACAATCAAAAGCCTAAATTGATGATCAAAGGCCTAGAAATACATTTGAATTCTAAAGATGTCAATGAACTAGCCCAAGTGGCAAGCTAAAGGTATAAGTTGAAGGTGGAAACTTCAAGGAAAAGTCCATACTATCACAAGCCTCTACAAATGAATTCCATGTGGGTGCCATGTCTAGCTATTAAAGCACCTCCTTCATAACTTGCACAATAATTTATCATTGGAGGTGTGAATATCCACACCCTTAAAAAATTACAAGGCTCTACTTCTATATCAACAAACCATCTCTACTAGACATTTAAATGGATGATTAAAAGGCTAGGACTAGTTTTTTTTTTTTTTTGGTTTTAATGTAAGAAAGGTAACACATACAATCTAGGACACTCTTAAGACATACAATCTAGGATACTCTTCTCTCAAGGGCTCATCCTAGATTATCCTCAGTGAGGATACACCCGAGGTCTCGATGCGGAGCCAAATTCCACACAATAGTGAAAGGAATTGAAAGCCCAAATATAACTAATTAGTCGGCGGCTCTATTACCCTACCTAAAAAAATGATTGATAATAACATGGTTAAAATTGGCTAAGAAAGTCGTGATATCTTGGACTAGCACTTGGATTTTCCATAGAACTTGAATTTTTTTTGACTGCTTGGACGAGGCTACAGTTGTCTTCTTCAACATGAAGATTAGTGAATCTTGCCTATACAGTCGCTCGGATTCCATTACGCATTGCTGTAGCTTCTGCTACTAATACTAGTATTGCTCCTAGGTTGAAAGGTTCTACCTTTAAGAATCGCCCTACCTAATCACGGACGATAGAGCTGCCAGCCGCTCCTTGAGAAGTTTTGGAGCCATCAAAGATGACTTTGACGGCTCCACCTTGTGGCTTCCTTCATGAAACCCACCTTAACTTCTTTCCTCATCGGGAAGAATGATGGTGAATGGGTGGATGGAATGATTGTGGAAGATTGTCTCTTATGCGTCATTCTGCACTTGCTCTTTTTGCTCATAGAAGGGTTGAGCCTTGACTGGAGGGTTCATTATGAAATATTTTGTGATTCCCAGCTTTCCAAATACTCCAGAGGAGTGCAACAATTCTATCCATTTGATTAGTTGGCGTGGAATGCGTAATACTAGAGAGCCAATTTTCAATCTTAAATTGTGAGTTAATTGGTAAATCAATATTGACCCAGTTATGATCACCGGCTAATTGCCAAAGGAGTTGAGCATTTTCACGTCCCAAAAAATGATGCTCTGCATCCTAAATAACATTATTACAATGAGGACAGAGGGGGTCAATGTTCATTCCCCTTTGGAGAAAATTGCCCCAAGCAGTAAGGGATGCATGGCATAGTTTCCAAAGAAAGACTCCGAGCTTAGGCATAATATCTAACTTCCAGATCTAGTTGAATTTCCAACGAATTACATAGATCTAGCCCATGGGCAGCCCATGTTATAGATTTAGTGGTGAAATCTCTGCTTTTAGAGAGACCCCAACATATGGAATCAGGAATAGGGTTTGATGGGATTGGTATTGCCAAGATTGCTTGAATGCAGGATTAGTTGACTAACCCTTGCAAGCTGGTAATAGTAAGCAACATCTCAATGGTAGAGATGTCGGGGATGCTCATAGGCTCAGCCAAGGTACGATTAGCGCACCAGCTATCTGACCAGAACATAACATTTGTTCCATCATCTACTTTTCACCTGATTCCTTTATGGAATTGATGATGGTTTTTTAGGATACACTTCCACACCTATGAATCTGATTGGTGTGGCTTTGTGGAGAAGAAATTTCCATTGATGGCATACTTAGCCATCATTTGTTCGTTCCAAAGATTTTGTTGATTGAACAGTTTCCAAGTCACCTTGCTTAAAAAAGCGCTACTAACGGCCTCTGTCTTTTGGGGCCCAAGGCCCTTGACTGCTTTGGTCTATAAATTTTATCCCAGGATACCATTGGTAAGCCTTTAATAGTATCGGATGTTCTCCGAAAGAAATCCCAACTAATTTTATCAATTTTCCTACTAGTCACAGTCGGTAGCGGAAAACATTGCATAGTATGTGGCAGCGTGGTTTCTAAGTTTGTCTAGATTAAAGCTACTCGACCTACTTTTGAAATGTTAGCCATCTTCCAATGTTGGAGTTTGGCTGTAGTCTTGTACACAAGTTCAGAGAAAGTCTCGACAGATGGGTGTCCCTTGAAAACTAGACAACCTAAGTATTTACCCAAATTAGTTGATGCTTAATAGAGAAGACAGAGGATACCATGTGGCAATCATGAGGAGTTGCATTTTTGGAGAAAGTGAGGGAGGATTTCTAAAGGTTGATGAGCTAGTCGGTCTGCTGGCAAAAATTATTAAGAATGCCCATGAGTTTCTGGCACAACTCAAGGTTGGTTCAATGAAAAAGGAGACTGTCGTCTACAAACAAAAAGCATGGCAACTTATCCGCGCTGGATGAGATTTTGAAGCCAATTTCACTTTTTTTTCTTCAAGAGTTTAGCCCGAAGTGCTCGAGAGTAAGTACTTCCATACAGAGAAGGAAGAGATATGGCGATAATGAGTCTCCCTATTGTAGTCCTTGGGTTAGAGTAAAAAAATCCCGACACTGTCATTCACGATAGCCGAGTAGGGAACTATGGTAACACATAGCTGAATCCACTTAATCCATCATTGATGAACCCGAGTTTGGTGAGGCTTTCAAACAGAAAATTCCATTCCACTCTATTATAAGCTTTCTCCATATCAAGGTTGAGAGCAACCAATGATTTCTTCCCTTTCATGGTATTAAATTTATTGGTGGCCTCGTGCGCAAGTAAAATATTATTATGAACAGATCGATGTGGAATAAAGGCACTTTGAACAGGGTTGATGAGTTTTTCAAAGAGTGGCCGCATTCTGTTAACCAAAATTTTCACAATGAACTTATAAAGTGTATTGCACAAATTGATAGGAAGAAACTACGATGTAACTGAACGTCATCAACTTTCAAATTAAGGTGATAAGGGTATGATTAATCTGCTTTAAAAGCTTCCCTTGACCGAACAGCATGGCAAACATCGTTCTGAACAATGTTCTAATAGTCCTGGAAAAATGCCGCACCGAACCCATCAGGTCCTGGTGCTTTATATTTATCCATCTAGAACACAGTCTCTCGGATCTCATGATCATCAACTGGTTTAATAAGGTTCTGATTATCTTCTGATGAGACAATAGAAGGCAGGTCAACCATATTGAAGATGGGCCTGGCAAAGACTTGAAACGTAATTTGAAGCCATCAAACAGCTATTGGATATCAAGAGCATTGTCAATCCAAACACCCGATGAGTATTTGATTTTTTTCTGAGCTTTCATTGCTTGATGGAAATATCGAGAATTTCTATCTCCATTGACAAGCAAGTCTTTACGTGTGTTACAGAAAGTTATTATTTAGCAATTCTTCTTCTAATATTTTTCCTAGATACTATTTCCTATGTTGGTCTTAAAATAGGACTCTTCTCCTTGCTTGGACTCCAAGCAATACACGGCTAGGGCATAGAAGGGCTAGCATGACATGTGTACTATATAAACATCAAGCGTTTGTACCTATAGAGAAAAGCAAGTAATACAGCTGATTTATGTCTTCTCATGCTTGATAACATTTTTCTATCACATGTTTAAGTAGTTTCTTCATGGTATCAGAGCCATGACTGAACGAAAGGGGTTTGTGATCGACAGTTAATCCCCTTACTAACTTCACCCTTCAAAAGGTCCAGGAGTGTTAATCACTGTAGTAATCTTCAATGACAAAATTTGCGATTTGTGGTAAAAGGTTGTACGAACAGCCTTGAGATCCAAAAACAAGTTGGGGTTCATATATGGAATTCTAACCAAGCCTACACGTAAATGAGATGACCTTAGTGAATTGAATGCATGGGAAATGTCCAACTCATTGATATGTTCTTGGATTATCAATGTCATTGAGCTAAAACTATGTACAAGCATCGCCTATGTCAAAATAGCAGCAGCAATGTGGGAAAATCTATGAAAAAGGTATGCGATGGCTAATACCCCTAAAATCCATCAACTTAAAGCAGATATACCCGAATGCAAATAGGAAGGATTAGACGTAGTTGAATTCTACTCTAAACAATTGGGAATGTGGAGTGAATTAACCAATTACACTAAAGTTCCTCAATGCACTTGTTTAAAGTGTGAGTGTAACATTAGGGTAAAGTAGTAAAAATGTTAGAGGAGCAGACACACCAATTTCTCATGGGACTTAATGACAGGGCGTATGGCAATGTACAAAGCCAAATCTTGGCAATGGACCCACTACCATCCCTCAACCGAATATTTAATATGGTGTAACAAGAGGAGAATCATAAATGACTTATGATGGGTCGAGATCGTAGGACTGAAAATATGGTGGCCTTTGCCATCAAGGAACACCCGACCACAACAGAAAGGCCTACATACAAGCATTGCGGACGTTGAGGACACATGGAGGACAAATGCTTTGAACTAATTGGGTACTCTCTGAGCTGGGAGACCCGAGGACATGGAGAGGAGGCCAAACAAGACGAGCTAGAGGAGCTATCAAGCAAGCGCAGGACTTGGGCGTGGCTTCCACGAAACAGCAAATCAGACTCTGGCCCTGGCCGAAGAGGGGACACCCAACAGCCACGACCCAATAGACCTTGGCCCAGCGCTGATTCTAGGATTAAGCCTAGAGCATATTCAGAAGCTGCTTAGCCTTATTGAAACACCAAAACCCAGGAGCGAAAAATTATCAGGTAATATTGCTTGGATGTTTGACAGCAGAGCTTCATGGCATATGACTGGAGATCCAAAAGTGATGCATAAGGCGAAGAAAATTTCGTCCCTATTGGTTACCTTGCCAAACAGGGCGCACACCATGGCCAATGATGAAGGCTTTGCGATGTTGGGACAATGGATCAAATTTAATAAAGTTCTATATGTTCCTTCGCTTCAATGCAATCTTATTTCAGTGGCAAAATTATGTAAAGAGCTAAACTGTAGTGTGACTTTTTTCGATGATTTTTATGTATTGCAGAACGTATTTTGAGGACTCCAATTAGTGTGGGTGAGCAACGAGGAATAGTCTACTACTTTAGGGATGGGTCATTGGACAAGCCACAAGTCAATGCTGTCAACACGGATCATCTATGGCATAGGCGACTAGGACATCTATCCCATGCAAATTTATCTCTCTTACCAAATAATTTAGGAGTAATTAGTAGTAATGTTAAGGATGATGTGTGTGATGTTTGTCATTAGGCCAAGCAAGCTCGATGCCCTTTTTTAGAAAGTTCAAATAAAGCTAGGTTCGTTTTCAATCTTATTCATTTTGATATTTGGGGGCCTTATAAGGAAGCATCTTCTTGTGGGGCTCACTATTTTCTCATAATAGTCGATGATGCAAGTCGGGCCACTTGGGTGTACTTAATGATTAATCGGGCCGAAACTAGTAAATTGTTAAGATATTTCATTATTATGGTCCAAAATTAATTTGGGACCCCGATTAAAATCATACAAAGTGACAACGGATCCAAATTCACCTCCAAGCCCATGTAACAGTTCTATGAAGAACACAAAATCTTGCTCTAAAGTAGCTATGTGGACATACCACAATAGAATGGTAGGGTTGAAAAAAAACATAGGCATGTTTTGAACATTGCTCGAGCCCTTCTGTTTTAAGCCAGTCTCCCGACCAAGTTCTGTGGTAAATGTATGCTTATGGCCATCTCTTTGATTAATTGAATGCCCAGCAAACTGATTAAGGGAAAGACACCAAATGAGATGCTTTATCGTAAAACACCCTCATATGATCATATAAAGGTATTTGGCTCCCTATGTTTTGTACATAACAAGAAGATCAAGGACAAGTTCTTCCCTAGGGGGCGGAGGTGTTTGTTTATGGGCTATCCCTTTGGCCAAAAGGGATGGAAACTACTCGATCTAGAGACCGAAGAATATTTTGTGAGCCGCGATGTCATCTTCCACGAGAACATCTTTCCATTCACAACCCTGGTGCAACCCAGAGAACCACGCAATGAACCTACTCCTTCACGGCTAGCTGAATCTTTCCTTTCCTCACACGATGAAGATCCCCTTTAGCGGCCGTCAGGGACAGCAGAAAATCATGGGCCACCCATGATTGAAGCAAGGAGGAGCCTCCATATCTTATGGGCAGAAGCGAGCATAGACATCGAACTGGACCAGCCACAGTCTTGTGATGAACCGGGATTGGAGCTAGAACGGGTTAGCCACAAGCCTAGTAGCAGTGGCCCACATCAGCCCACTGGATCCCACGATCATGTTAGGCCAGCCGGTTTCGACACATCACTGACCTCTGACGTAGCCAAAGCCCAAGGTAGGCCCTCTAGACTCAGTAAGTGTCCTGTACGCTACGCAGACTACTTATGTTACAGTGCATGCCCTAATAACCCCCACACCTCACAACTCCTCTCCCTCACCGGCTCATCCAACCAAGGAGCCTCAGGTACGTGACATCCTATAGCTAACTATGTCTCAACCAAGAATTTTTTTGCATTCGATCAGTAGTTTTTGGCTGCTATAACAAGGGTCGTTGAGCCCAAATCATTCCAAGATACAGGACAAGACCCTATGTGGCGTGCTGCCATGGCCGAACAGATTGTTGGAAAAAAATGAGAGTTGGTTAAATGGGGAACTCCCTCTAGGCCAGCACCCCATTAGTTGTAAATGGGTGTATCGACTGAAAATATGATGCTAATGACAACATTCAGCACTACAAAACACGATTGATCATCTGTGATGATCATCATTCATCAAGTTGAAGGATTTGACTATAATCAAACATTTGCCCCAGTTGTAAAAATGACAAGCATTAGGCTTTTTCTATCTGTAGCAGTAGTAAAGGGATGAAAACTTCATCAGCTAGACGTGAACAATGCATTCTTACATGGTGACTTGGAAGAAGAAGTATATATAAGGTTGCCTCCTGGATTCAAAACTAGCGGCACTACCAAAGTTTGTCGGCTAAAGAAGTCTTTATATGGCCCACAACAAGTAGACCTGTCGAAACTAACTTGAGACCTAAAACCCGAACCGAATGACCCGGACCCATACCCGAAATTTTTCACAAAGTTGCTTTTTTTGGTATGACGAGCGTATTTGACCAAAAATTAGTTGACCCGAAATCGACCCGAACCGAACCATACTCGACCCAAACTGAAACGACCCGAAATGTCATTTAACTCGAACATGACCCAACCCCAACATGACCCGACTCATTTTCGAACCGAATGAACCATTTGCCCGGTCTAATGACAAGCCCTAGGTAATAGTTTGCCAAACTATCCATAAAATTGTATGAATATGGATTTATTCGCTCCTATGCCGATTATTCCCTCTTTGTATATCACAAAGGGGATGTATTCATGTCGCTCCTTGTTTATGTGGATGATATTCTGCTGGCAAGTAATAATGCTGCTGCTTTTGCAGCCTTTAAAGCCTATTTGCATCACTATTTCGGCATCAAGGACTTAGGACCTCTCAAATATTTCCTTGGTATTGAGGTAGCACATGGACCCAATGGGATGTTCTTATGTTAGGGCAAATATGCTCTTGAAATTATCGATGAGTGTGGATTATTAGGAGCCAAGCCAACTGATTTTCCTATTGCTAAAAATCACAAACTTGCCTTGGCAAGTGGTCCTCCAGCGAAGGATGCCGCGGGGTATCGACGCTTGGTTGGACGGCTTATCTACTTCACAATAACCAGGCCCAATCTTTACTTATGCCGTCCATGTCTTATCAGAGTTTAAGCAGTCACCAAAAATGGATCACATGGATGACATGCTATGAGTTGTGCGCTACCTGAAAGGCACTGAAAGAGAAGGTATTT
>NCQV01056015.1:0-12483 GCA_002740545.1 Lophocereus schottii | reverse complement strand
CAAGGGTGCAAAAATTAGGAAGGCTTTATCCTCTACGAAAGACGTGGCAATGGAAAAGGAGGAAGGGATAGGGAAGGATAACTGGTGGCTAGAGGGCCGACAGTTCATACCTGTTGTTCTCCAAAGAAAGTGGAGCAGTACCACAAGAGATTAAAGAAATGCCACAAGAGAGCCATGAAGGGAATAGTATGGGTGCCTGGCCTGAAGTACCCTTCATGTCCCATAGAGCACCGACTAATGAACCTCTTGGCAGATGCTTGGGATCGAAAAAATTAGGCATTTAAGTTGGGCAAAAATCTTGTTCCTTTTAGTATATATGATGTGGTCCTTGTTACCGGTGTACGAATGTAAGGAAAGTGGGTGAACCTATAAATGAAGGAAGTTAAGGACAAGTTTGAGGTACAACGACTTCTAAAATCAGGGAAGGAATCGACGACACCTGCCCAAGCAAAGAAGGGCGACAAATGTCAACAATGCTTAAACTGCATTGAGAAGCTCCTAATCCTGTTTGACCGGGACACCCCTAAAAAATGCATTGACAGGTGGAAGCCATTATATGTAACATGGATGCTCATAATGTAGATGTTTGGCAAGTGTTTTGGGAGTCTGTCTATGGAGGTTGTTCATCTAACAGATAATTTTGTAGCAATGCAAGAGTATAGTTAGGCAGTTGCATAGCATGAATCCTTGGTGAAGGCACTTAGTGATGTCCAGGACCATCTTGAACGAAGGAAGAGAGTGGGGTACGGTGATGTGTACATGAATGGCTATGTCCTAGTCCTTGAGGTAAGTAATCTAATATCATAAGTAATTCAAAATTTCTTCTCAGTCATAGTTATGTAGTGATTTATTTATCATGTTGTACGCCTGGTTCTGTGAGCATACTAAGTTATACCCAGTGGCTAATGTTTCCAAGTATTACGGATAGGTGGGGCCCTATTAAGTCTTCAAAGAAAATAGAGGATGTTGAACGACAAATATGGCTGAATCTTCATCTTAATTAGGTGAGATATAAATGTAATTGGATAGCAGTCCATGTGGTTTTGGGGTTTTGGTAATTACAACTTGTTATTTAATATACATTTTCCATTCTCAGCTTATTCCTGTATTGGAGCTTTATAAGCATGAATAAAGATTACACGTAGTAAACAAATTCAAGAATACACCTCAATATGTGTAGTGCTTAGAAATTAAAGAGGCATGAATTTGATATTTGGTAACAATTTTGCCTGCCAAATGGCTGCAAATGACAATATTATGAATTTCATATATGGCTTGGCAAATGTATGACTGGAATATGAGAGGGAAAGCCACTGTGTAAATTAGGGGTCATGTATATTAACTCTATATACCGAATTGTTTACAGTACTATAATGCACTATATCAAATTGTTTTGGGTTAACTCTTCGCATCTTTCATCGTCTAGTTACTATGTGGTGGTGCCATTAGAATTTGAGTTGCTCATTAGGGTAAGTGGGGTGATAGTCTTCTGTTGTTGTATTAGCAATCAGTTCAAACGTGCGCATTTAGTTATAAAATTATGTCAGCAAATTAGGGTGTGAATTATGAAGTACCTATGCTAAACCCTTTAGCCATAGGTAATAAGAAAAAAGTAGATATAGGGGACATGGTAGTAACCGTAGAATTTGTACGATGCGCACTAGGAGATTTTGATTTTGGTTTCGTATATCAGGTAAAGTCATCAACTGATGAGGAGTTGACAGGGTTGTAAGTAGTGTTAATGTAAAGAAAAGGTTGTAAGTAGTGTTAATGTAAAGAATAATTCTTTGCATTGTTTTTAGTTTATACGTGTCTAAGGATCCTCATCCTTGAGGGTGCAATCCCCCATGAGTGGTTGAACTGCCCTTTTGTTCGGGTGTTTTATTTTGATTTTTATTATTATAATTTTTTAAAATAAGAGAGCTAACTGTTATTCCTATTTTTATTTCAACAAAAATGGTAGAAATAATTGATTGAACCAGGAAGTTTGTTCCTGATTCTAACCCAGGAAATGGCTAGTTCCTAGGTAAAATTAGGTCAAGCTTTTTTGGGTCCTGATCTAGTGCAGTGATGAGTGCCTAATCTAGTGCCTGGTGCAGGAATCAGCCAATTGTTGGGTCATATTAGGAACCTTTTTCCTGGTTGAGATAGTCTTACTGTCTAGGATCAGTACCACTCTCATAAGTGTAGAAAACAGAAAAAGGGTTGAAAATAAAAAAGAATACAAAAATTGCGATAATACAATTTAATAGAACCATGAGTAAGTTTTAAGGAAAATATACAGACCAAGTCTCTTTTCGAAGTGAATAGTACCAATAGGGACAACTGAAGCGGTGAATTGATTTAGCTTCAAAAAGGTTCTCGAAAAGCCGTCGTACAATCTGTGGTGTAGGGATTCATCCTGACTCCTCAGTCTCGAATTGAGGATCTCGATTCGGGATTGAGGATATGATGATGCAATGGTGTGCATCACATCATCGCCCATCATCACTGATGTCCTCTACTATTCCACATAGGAAATCTAAAGCTTTAGTTACGCCAACATATAATCATACAAACTTTAGTAATATTTTATATGAAATCATGAAAAAAGTTACAATCTCTAATCTAATACAAAGTTAGGTAAAATAAATAATTTACAGTAGGCGGAAACTAGCTAAAAGATGACATCTTTATTGGCGTGTAAGAACACACAAGCATGAAAAGAGAAAATAGGAAGAGAAAGATGAAATTTTTGCCCTAAGGTCAACCGACTTGATTACCTGGGGAACCTAATGTAGTGGCTATGGTGTTAAACTTAGATGAGAGCATTAGGATTGCAGTCAACTAACAATAATTTTCCCACCATCAAGTGATTTCTCAATAGCTCTGATCTCACAAATTTGACTTGGTTCACACTGATTGATATGTTGCTTGTTCCCTCATTTTCTCCCTTTTTTTCTCTTTCTTTTTTACCCTTGTGGCACACTTCTTTTATAGGTGATAATTAGATGGACTCCACCTAGGAAAGGAATGTCGAATCCTAATCATATTAGGCTTAATGACTTTTCTAATCTGATTAGGAATCTGCCTTTAACTTGACGCGTCTGCGAAATTAGCACTAATAACCAAGTTGAAATCGAACTCCGAAAAAGGAGCAAAAAAGGGGGAAAATTGACCGGCTTTCAGTCGTAGTAAACTAGCTAGTTCCCAGGCCCAACGGGCTTTGCTGAGTCGAGCCACCTCTTCTGTGGTTGGACTCTCATTATTATTATTATTTTTGCCATTTTGTGTTGATTAATCACCTCATTGGGCCCCCACTTTGATCAACAGGCAATTAAAAATTCGACTGCCATTGTTAGCCATCTATAGTCAGCCCCCACTTTGATCAGGACTGAGTAAGGCAAAGGTCAATGTAAGTGCTTAAAATTTCGCCTTAACTAGATGTCTTGCAGTCACGGCACCTATTCGTCCCTAAAGTGTCTGAACCTTGACCGCCATTGGATTTGAAGGTTCAACGTGTAGATAACTTTATCCCTTCATCAGATTAGTGAACCATTGCTGTTGGTCTTGCAAGAATGATTGAATCTTCCTCCTTATTGCCGGAGTAGCAGACCTTTACTGGTAGTCTAATGATCTGTCGTTCAATTTATAAGTCTTCAATCATCACCCGATTAATGCACTGGTAATCGTTCTATCATTGTCTAGTTTATATACAAATAATCCATTTAAATCCTTTGATTATTGTCAGATTTACATACTGATAATCCTCTGATAATCGTGTGACTTACGTACAGATAATTCTTCAGCTATAGTCTGATTTACGCACTGATAATTCTTTAATAATTGCATGATTTACGTGCTGATAATCCTTCAAAATCCTTTGATTATAATCTAGTTCACACACTGATAACCCTTTTATCATTGTGTGATTTACGTAGTAATAATACTTTGAGTACTCCTTCGATCATTGTCCGATTTGCGTAATGAGAGTTCTTTGATCATTGTGTGACTTACATACTAATAATCCCTCAGCTACCTCTTGGATCATGGTCTGATTACACACTGATAATTCTTTGATCATCGTATGATTGACATCCTAATAATTCTTTGGCTACTTCATCGATCATCATCTGATGTACACACTGATAAATCTTTGATCATTGTCTGATTACGAAATAATAATCCTTCAGCGACCTCTTTGATCAACGACCCATTTATGCACTGATAATTCTTTAATCATCATGTGATTTACGCACTGATAATTCTTCAATCATCATCTGATTTACGCACTGATAATTCTTTTTTGATTATGCGATTTACGTGCTGATAATCTTTCAGCTACTTCTTTGATCATCGTCCAGTTTACACATTGATAGTCCTTTGCTCATCATGTGATTTATGTACTGATGATTCTTCAGATTGGTGATTTGATTGCCACTACTTTTAATGCTCGCTTATAGCCTCAATTTGCATCAGGAACTGGCCGACACCCACACGTGGTCATCATTTCTTTTTCATTGTTTGCTATTTTCACTAGTCTTTGCATGTGTATCTCCCTCTCTAGGGAACTGGCTAGCTTTTTGGTCCATGTCTTTTATTTTTTTCTTTGGAAGACTCTCATCCAAAGTTGGCATGCATGATGATCGGTGCCGGCCGACCCCTAGTATAACTGCTTTTGGCTTTTTTTCTTCTTTGTTTTTAGCTCCTTAGAAGCTTTGAACTTTGTATTGTTCCCCTTGATAGAGATGCCGACAAGTTCCCTAGGTGTGGCCCTATTTTTTTTCTTACCTTCTCTTACTTTTTAGTTCCTTGGACTTGCTGTTTGGCAAGTTACCTTTGCATAGAACCGGGTCGGTATGCACCTCCTGTGGTTTGCCTTCTCTTCTATAAATAGCCTCATCCCCTTTGCATAATTCACACCATCCTCTCCACTTGCTCTCAAGTGTGTATTCTTAGCTTCTATTCTCTTATTCTTTTCTTAGTTGTATTTTGAAAGAAAATCATGAGCATAAGAAGAGCTCATCCTCATTGTGGGGAAGTAATGCTTCCTCAAGATTCTTTCATCAAAGAAGAATGAAGGCCTACTGATATCTAGAATAGGCATGACCTTTTGCTAGATATTGGACGCCATACATCTCGCCATGCAGATATAAATGCAGCAAAAGTTTAATCTTCTTGCTAATTGTTTTCTTACTACTTGCCTTTTTAATCTCTATCTAGCGTGGACTTGAAATATGTTCACCTTTTTCTTTTACAGGATGATAGAATTAGGGGTGTCGGTCCCCAAAACGTTCATACGTAAATTCGTTGCACGGAGGGGTCAAATTCAAGCTGTTATAGAAAATGTGGAATTCGGCGTCTTTAACTTTACATTACATGGGTTGGTGGACTTAATTGATTTCTTCATCACTAATGGGGTGGTTGAGCAATTTTGGGATACCACTAATGCGTTTCACCTCCCTTGTAGTGGGATGACTATCACTCCTTTTGATTTTGTTATGCTAATGGGTCTTGGTTTCGTATGAGAGCTGTAAGGGCATCAGGAGGAATTTTATGTTCATCGTCATCAACTCCTTCATCTCTTTGGGGCACTCATGAGATTTATTTCCCCCAAAGATCACTTCTCGTATACTGTCTTGGAGGATTTAATGAATGATGATGAGCGATGGGCCAACAGTCCTCAGATCAACAATCTCAATTGATTCTCTATTTTCTTCTCAGCATGACTATTTTTGTGACCTTAGCAACCGCTTCTAGTTCCACTACTTAGTCAAGTTAGTTGACTTAGACAAGGTAAGGTATTTGAAATGAGGAGTTCCTGCATATTTCACCTTAATTCGCATAATGCGGAAAAGAGTCCGAAAGGTTGAGCACACTCATGGGGAGCAAGCTATAAGTATATCCCTTGGAGGTATATGAAGAGTTATTGAGGTAAGATTCCTCATCCTTCTCTTTCTATTTTATATTATTAGTAATGCCTAACTTCTGCTGTTTTGTGCAGCTCTGGTTTTATGAGTATTTCCTAGCTCTTTCACCGGAATCTTGAGCGCCTATGAATTTTCTAGCCATCGTTTTATGATGTAAGGAAAACCAAATGAAGAAGCAGTTTGAGTCGAGAGATCTTCAGCGTTTCCGTGCAGCTATTAATGCTGCAAGAACGATAAAGTCCTTTTTATTTTGTAAAATGATTTTGCGAAGGAGTTTTCCATCTACTGAATTTTCTCTTTTTGGTAATCCAACTTTCACCCATGGAGGGATTGTGTTCTTCCTCCTGAAGTTGAAGACGCTTAGTTCTATACCTAGTGTTCGATCCTTATTAGAGGACATTTCAGCTTTGTTTGGTACTTGGGTGAGAAATTTGCTCCTGAATATGTTAGTCAATGTCCCCATTTCATTCTTCAGGGCCATCCTCATTCTATTTCTATATGAGGGGACTTTCCATTGAGGAAATGGAAGAGATAAAGGATAGCATTTACTTCATCAACTATATAGACCATCAACGCGACTATGGGGATTATCTCATATGCCTTATGACCCACTAGGTATGTGTACTTTATGCTCTTATGCATTCCTCTTACTCTTGACATATGAAATTCTTGATTCACAAGTAATTGCTACTGAAGCTCCTACCAAAGCCTAAACATCGAGGTGTCTAGAGAAGGGGGAGAGGCTACTTGTTTGCAGATTCCATTCCCTGAAACAAAATGGCCGTAGCTCCCATTTCCTCGTACCTTTAAGAGGTAAGTATGTTACTTACCTTATTTTTAAGTTAGTTGGCAACTCTTCTAACTCTTCCTTCTCTTTTTAGTACAACCACCAACAATTGGGGCTGATAGTACGCCACTTCTATTCCTTGCAAAGGGTGTTTGTGAACTTTTTCCCCTATCGTAAACTAGGTTATATTTCATCTTCCCTAGTTAATTCTTCTTCATCTATGCCGTAGCCCCAAGATTCATGAAGAATATGTTTGACTTTCAAGGTTCCAAGCTTCTCAATCTAGAAGATGTTCTTCTACCATGGCTCAAGATGTTCCGGAGTCTTCCCGTGCTCAAGGTGGTAGCCCTACTCCGTAGTCATCATTCGAGGTGGAGCCACTTGAGATTTACAATCCCGTGGATCCTTATGCCTTGTCTACCTCACTAGGGGAACCTTATGTGCTTCGCATTTTATATGGTGATTCCTCCTCCAAGATAATGCATGGTAATCCTCCTCGCCATTGTTGGGCTCTAGGGGGCAACCCTTATACTTATGTGGGTACCAACTGAGCTTTGGTTGATTCTGGATATGCTTTCGGCTGTGCTGAGCACCCCTTTGTTAGAAGTAGAAGTGGGTTATGAGATAATCAGTAGGGGAAGTTTGTTAGGTTTATGTATGATGCTTTTAACTATGACCCTGCAATTTTATTTCACTTTTCGTGCAAGAAAATTGTGAATGCTCATACTGACTCTAATGCACATTTGCCCCCACTCGTCCCCCCCCCAAAAAAAGAAACTCAAAAGAAGAATGGACACAATAAGTGATTATAGGGCATTTTGATCCTCAGTAACAATCCAAGATGTTTTTGAATAATAACTATTTTACAATGAGTTGAAATTTCCAAGCTAAGTCTGGAATAAATGAAGCAAAAAAATAGGAAATGACAGTGGCCCAGTAATAGCCTAGGGTGCCAACTGGTACCCTTTATAGGTTGGGCCCTATTGCTGAATTTAATAATTTTGTCTAGTGAGCTCAAATTGACTTCGACATCCCCTAGCATAGCCGAGAAGCCAGCCAGTACCAAGGTCTATTTGGAATTGGCTAACACTGTTGCTACTATAAATTCAGACTTCCTATGCTACGAATTTTCATTAATTCAGAGTAAGGTTTTCTGAAAAAATAGCTGTCATGAACGAGTTGAGTTCTTGGCTCCTCTCACTTGATTTTGCTGACAAACATGACCTTAAGAGCTCCCATCTAGGCAGTCTTCTTCACTTGCATCAAGTTAACATCCCCAGGACCTTCTTAGAATTGTCACACCTTATGGGATCCCCAATTCCATGTATTTTGCTTTGGAAATTGCAAACTTTGCTGATGAGTGGAGGAATTTGATGCTATCCTTAGCTTTCCTCTTTATTGTTCTCCTACCTTACTAACTACCTCTAGTAACATTTCTGCTCTCTATAATCATTCCTTGGGTTGAGATGACGAGAGTGTGACCACCATATCATTTAGGGATGAAGTAGACTTTTGTTGTCCTAATTTTTTATCTACAAAATAATGGTTGGGCTACCAATAATGCTTTTGGGCATAAGACTACCATCCTATGTCTTTTTAGTGCTTTCTTATTTGTAGGTGGTACATCAAATAGGGGTCCTGCAGCTTTACTGAGTTTGCTTAAGGAGATGCATTATGACCGGACTCCTATACCCCTCGTTGTTGCTGAGGCTATCTTATGCATGGATCAACTCCATCATCACCAAGATCAGTTTTTCTGGGATAGCCGATTGCTATTGAAGGTAGCCTATACGACCTAGAAACTGGTCAGTCTTTGAGTCTGTCTTTTTTATTTTTTTATTTGGTGTGGTATCAATTGGTATATAGATCCTACAGATTTATTTCTATTGGCATACAAATTTGGCTGTTAGAGCATTTGAGATTGATAGAGATCCTTAAGAATGTGGATACATGTCTTACCTCATAATTTGACCAAAGAAGGAGACTATACAAGGATCAGTCTAAAGATAGCTAGATCAACTTCCTGGAGAAACATCCTGCCTGCCATTGAGTGGTTCATTGGGGACGCATACGACATTTTGTCTCTAACAAGAAGACATTTACCTACATTTGGCTTGTTAGCTTATTTGACGGAACGTATTAGTTTTCAACTCAACAAATAAGGCAGTGCAGTCTTAGATAATTGATCCCTGTAATGGACAGTTGTGTCCCCAAAGTTTGTAAGAACGAATATTCTCATGTCAAGTCCTAGAAGAACTATTCCCTTGGAGTTTCCATCGTTGTGGTGCCATCTACCCCATACTCTTCACATGTCTGTGAGCAGTATTTAGAGTGGATGACTGAACGTGATGCTGAGGTGAGGAAGGAAACTTGTGGTAAACTAGTCTCTATCAAAAGCAGGAAGAAAGATGACATGTCTCAAAATGGAAAGAAAAGAGCAAAAGATCCTACCCCTTAAAAGACATCCCTACGGTTATGAAGAAGTTAAAGAAGGATTAGGAGTTAAGCTTTACCTCTATATATGTTTTGCTAATAACCTGTACTGTTTTCTATATTAGAATGCTATTAGGACTATTTTTTTCGAGTTCTATGCTTTCAGAATTTTGGATGGTGACACAAGTGTGATTTTTGCTCTAATTACCATAAAACCTCTTACTTTATACCTCCTCTGCCTGGACCTGCTTTTCTGTGTCCAGATAATTTTTTTTTAATTTAGTTAGGTCGGGGCTAGACAAGGCTTCCTACGTATGTGGAATTAGGTCTTCGTAGTTCATTACCCTTTTTTTCAAAACCTTGGATGGTCCTTGTGAACTTGTTATGAGTTCAGCTAACACTTCGCTGTGGACTTCAGGCATAATACTTCTTTAATTGATTGAGATTGGTATACTGAGTATATTCCTCTCCATTCATATCCATAAGTTTCACTACTCCACATGGTGGTATGGTTTATATAATGGATGGTCCTAACCAATTAGGACCAAATTTTCCCCTTAGATACTGTATTGGTGCCATTATTTCCTTCAATGCCAAATCACCCTCCTGTAACTCTCTTGGGTCATTGAAGCACTTAAGATTTTAGCTTGATAGATCTAGAAGTTATGTGTTGCTCTTAACCACCTCTCGTCTGCCCTTACCAATTCGTCATACTGGGCTTTTGCTCATTCTGACTTTGGACTTTAGCTTTTAGCTATTACCCTTTGGACCACTGCTTCGATTCCATATCTGAGGGAGCACGGAATTTCACTAATAAAGGTTCAGATTAACATCCTATACCCTTAAAGGGAAAATGGGAGTTTATCTGGCTAATCTTTATAATTCCCAGCCATTTTTTCGATTATCCTTTGGACATTTTTGTTGATAGCTTTGACTGCTCTGTGTGCCTGAGGGCGGTATAGTGACGGCTTATGATGCTGAATTCTATACTTTTCAAGTAGATTTACGACTTCCTTTTTGAAGTGGCTCCCTTGATCACTTATTAGTTCATGTGGAACCCCATACCTGCAGATGACATTGTTGAGGAGAAACTTTGCCACATGCTTGTAAGTAATTTTTGCAAAAGAGGCTGCCTCTACCCATTTAGTGAAGTAGTCAATTGTTACAAGCACATATTCATCTTCTTCTGTCCTTTTGGGGTTAATTTTTTCGATTATATCAATGCCCAAAATAGACAAAGGCCATGGGGAGGTTAATGTCGAGAGGAAGGAAGGTGGTTGATGTTGTCAGTTAGCATACACCGGGAACTTAGGACACCTTCTTATGCATGTACAACAATCCCCCTCCGTTGTGGACCAGTAATATACCAAGCTTTGAGCCTTTTTTGCTAGCATTTTTCCATTCATGTGGGGTCTGCATTCCCTACCGTGAACTTCCTTCATGATCTCATAAGCCTTATCCTAGGTTACACCGAGTTAATTTATAGCCATGTTTGTTTTCTTATATAGCCCTTCTTTATCCTGTTGTAAAGCAAGCAAGCTAAAAGCTAGCTGGGCTTTCGGGGAAGATCCTAGTGAATATTCTTTCTTGGTTAGGTATTGGTAAATGCCATAGTACTAGGCAGTGAGATCGACATTCTACTCTTCGATAGTGTAGCAGTATGCATTTTGCTCCTCCTTTCCACTGTTATTGGCATTGAATGGTCACCCCTAGGGATGTTAATCATCAAGGCCAATTTTTCCAAGGTATTTACAAACTGTTTGTCTTCTTGTGGGAGATAAGTGTACGTAATATGTTTGAATGGTTGGTGAGCTCTGTATACTAAGCTTGGTGTGGTGCCAAGGCTTCGTTTCTTTTTTGCGATATTTGATTGTGATATTTAATTAATTATAAAATTAGAGTATTCATATACCCACAACTTCTTAGCCTCTATCTCTATGGCAACCTCTAACGTAATGATGCAGGCTTTATATTTCGCCATGTTGCTAGTAACCTTGAAACTAGTTTAACTAAAATAGGAATATATGAGCCTTTGTTGATACTATGAGCATGCCTACCCTAAATCCTTTTTGATTAGAAGCCCATCAAAGTACACTGTACATAGATCTTCTTCCACTTGGAAGATTTCTTCATCGGGCAAGTCAAAATGTTCTTCTCGTTGGTCTTTTGTCGGTAAATCCACCAAAAGGTCAGAAACAATCCTTCTGTTAATAGAATTTTATCGCATATAATAGAGGTCAAACTCTGACAACATTACAGTCCACCTAGCCACCTTGCCGCTCATTAGGAGTTGTTAGAGAAAATATCTTACCAGATCCATAAAAGCTACCACATGTACCATATGGGTCAGCATGTAGTACCTGAGCTTCTTAGTTGCCTATAATAATGCTAGGATAGTTTTTTCCAGGGTCGTATAGCGGATCTCGTATTCACGGAACATTTTATTTATGTAGTAAATGACCCTTTCTTCTTTGTCTGTTTTCTGGGCTGGCATAGGCCCCCTGGTAGTCGTTATGAGGTATAAGATTAAAGGAATGCCTGGTTATAGGTCATGAGAACTGATGGATTAGATAGGTAATATTTGATTTTATCGAATGCCCCTGACACTCCTACTCTCATTCAGTCTTTGTTCATTCTTCAATTTTTTTGGAACATAGGCTCACTTACTATTGTCAGCTTTGATATGAAGCAACTAATATATTTCAGACGTCCTAGAAATCCTCGTATCTCCTTTTCTGTCTTGGGTGGCTGTATTTCTTGTATTGCCTTCAATTTCGAAGGATCAACCTCAATTCTATGAAGACTGTCAATGTGCCTAAGTAGCTTGCTTGAGGTGACTCCCAATGTGCATTTATGTGGATTTAAGAGCATGTTCTATTTTTTAAGCCTACTGAAGAACTTCTGAAGAGCTTGAATGCGACCATCCCTTTGCTTGGATTTTATAATCATGTCGTCCATGTAGACTTCGACCTCCTTGTGCATTAGGTCATGTAACAAGGTAGTAGCTATCCTTTGATAGGTGGCCCCAACATTTTTAATCTTAATGACATCACAATGTACAATAGGTTGCCCACAAGGAGATGAAAGTAGTTTTTGCCATGTTTTCTACTGCCATCTTGATCTAACTGTAACCCACGTATGCGTCCTTAAAAGAAAGGACAATATGGCAGGCTGTGTTATCGACCAAAACATCTATATATGGCAATGGGAAATCATCTTTTAAGTTTGCTTTGTTGAGGTCCCTAAAATCTGCACACATTCTTACTCTCCCTTCCATCGTTGGGACTGGTACAACATTTGTTACCCACTGTGGGTAGTGTGTAACCTTAATAAATCCTGCATCCAATTACTTCT
>NCQV01055979.1:0-12392 GCA_002740545.1 Lophocereus schottii | reverse complement strand
AAGGACTCCCAGTTTAGCAATTCGTGGTTGAGTTGTCAACGAAGCAAAAATTTTCCCTGAGGTGGTGGGGCACATGAATTCGCTGCATTAGCATTCAAACAGTCCAATCTTTCAGGTTACTACGTCCATTTGTTAAAATGCAAAGTAAGATTTTCAACTTCTAACCTCCCTGCATTCCTCTTGGATTGTCTTCTCTCACTAGACCATTGGTAGTAGTTGAGGTTGATCTCCTTAATCAAGTTATAAGCGTCATCCTATTTCTTAGTGTTAAGTGTACCCCCCGTTGCTACATCAATGATATCCCTTAATGGTTAAGTGACTCCCTTGTGTAAGGTATACACAATCATCTACTTTTTGAATCCATGGCGAAGGCGCAATTACAATAGGTCCTTCAAATGCTTCCAAGCCTCATTGAATGTCTCGTGCTCCCTTTGCGCAGATGCTGTGATTTGATTTCGTACACTTGCCATTTTGCTTGGGGTGAAGAATTTGGCAAGGAATCCACTTGTGAGCTCACCATATGCATGACTAACCTTGGTGGCAATGTGTATTGACCCGAACCTGATCCATGTTAATAACCCTAGTGAATCATAATTCAACAAAAATGAGTTTCATATTTTAATTCAACATTTGATATATATTTATGCAATAACAGACTTAGATGAGGAGGTCACCTTCAAATGAAATTTCACCACCCGATTCATAAAGTCATTTAACACCTGCAAATGAAAATAAAATTATACAATTGTGAAAACGATTAAAAGTTATATACTTGGTGAAGGATGCTAATTAAGAAAAATTGGTACAATTTACTTGTTTGAACTTTGTTAAAATGAATAAAAGCATAAATAAGTAAATAGTCAATGATGTTAAACAAAAGTTTATGAAGTAAGTAATCCAATTTAAGGATTAAACTCACTAAGTATCAAATAAAGAGTTTGGTATAAACTTGTGCTGGTTTAGGAAACAAAATTATGTTGGTTTGGGAATTAAAAAATAGCCGAAAGGACAGCCTCACTAGAGAGTTGCTTGCATTACTTAGGGAGAGAGTGGAGCTAAGATTTTTTTAGAGAGAGAAGCTGATTTTTTTTTTTTTAAGGAAAGAGGAAAGAATAACATAATAAAATGCCAAAAAAATCTAATGTAAATCATCCTCTTTCCATTCGTCGTCACGCACACCAACCCACCGCTGCGCCTTGCTCTGCCGAATGACGCCTACTTCCGCCGCGCATGTGCCTGCTGCCGCTGACGCTGCCTGTCCCAGCCAGTAACCAACCCCGCCGCTGCAGACGCTGCCTCCCACCTTTTTGCTTCTCTCATTTAGGCCTAGGAGGTCCTTTTCCGCCTAATTTCCTTGTTAATTTAGTAGCTATTTATGACCCTTTGACTTCAAATAAGTGTTTTCCTATAAATTTTGGAGTTTGTTTCCCCGAATTTACATTTTGGTTGATTGCATATTATGGTTGGTTATGGAAGAGATGAGAATGGAGTGAAACGTTTGTGGGTATCTTCTTGAATAACTATAATTTAGTTGAAAATTGGTAAAATTGGTTCTAATTTTGAAACAATTTGGTATTTGATGTTGTAAATGTTAGATGTCATTAAAAAGCTTGAGGTTGAAGAAAATGGAAGAACGTTAGGAGGACAAGGGAGGGAAGAGAATGGCAATTACGAAATTTTGGCACTGTATAAGTTCATTTGGGATTTTAAGCTCAAGTGGGAAAAGTGGATTATGTGTTTATCGTGCAATTGAGTATGGAAAGTGGTGGAGGATCATCTTCAATCTTCTACTTAATGTTAATTCAAATAAGATAAGTGGCCGGGATGGACTAACATGAATATGAAGGGCAATTAAGCCTAATGTTGGGTAATTTATTCAACGAAATGTTTAAAGGGTTGGAATATAATTTTTAATGAGATATAAGAGTAAACTTTAAAATTCGTAGGGGGTAAGTAGCCAAGATAACAACAATAATAATGGTATAATGATACATTTTTAAAATAAATACTCTCTTTTAATACAAGTTTTTGAGTGAATAAGCTAGTTATTCACTCTCTATTTTTATAGTTAAGACAAGCTAATCATGATGCTTGCGCTTAGCCCAATTAGTTTCAATAATACATTAGTAAGTACAAGCAAAGAGTAAATGATGTTGGCTAATAAAATGGGAAGTAGCAATCATAAGAATAATATTAGTAATAATTGTAATAATAGCAACAACAGTGGCAATATAGCGAAACTAATTGTAATAATGCTCATAATAATAACAACAATGATAATAACACTAATAGTTGTAATTATAATTACAATAATTATGGTAACGATAATGACAACCTAATGACAACAATGGTAATAACAGTCAATATGAAAATCATAACAAATGTAAAAGAGGCGAGTAAGTGACTTCATTAATCAAAACCATTGTGATGCTAACTAAATAGAATTACTAATAACAAAAGATCATCTATAATAGAAGCAGGGTCGTTTTCGTCTTTGTCGGGCCATTAATTAAATAAGTGAAAGGTGGGAGAAACAAATGTTTCAAAAATCAGACATGTTTACTTCCAGTGCCCTTTAAAAATTCACATGTATTTTATAAATATCAAAATCTTATCATATGTAAATATTTAATTGATAATTTTCAAGCATTGTTTTGCCACACGATTAAGTATACCTACCACTTATGAATTTTCATGGCTGAAGTCCTTTAGTTCAACCACACGACTTCAACTTAGCTTCTTGACTGGCTTGAGATGTGTGCATCTACTCAAAGAATACATTGTCTGTTTCGGTTCCACTTTCTGATAATAGCCAGTAATAGTTTTAATATAGCTCTCTCTCTCTCTCTCTCCATGATTTGAAACCAAAATGAATTGAAATGTAATCGCTCACTAAAAAATGAATTTCTTCTTATGACACTTGGGAATAGAAATTGAGCAGCATAATGATCAGCAGGCTTAGACGACCTCATAGGGACGTCCTGTCATTCTAGGCTCGTAAACATCTTTCGTGACATGAAACTTTCATTGAGGTTGAGCACCTATGAATTATGCATTATTTAGTTCTCCTGTAACATTCGAGTTATTAAAGTGCTCATGTAAATAATTAATAAAGCCTTATCCTCTTAAGAATGTTGATAATACCCTAACCATGACTTTACTATGCAATTTAGGCATTAACAATCAACTAATTAAAATTAATTAGGGGACTCGAAGTTGAGGAATTATAGTTGTGGGGTTGGAGCCTGGTTGTAGACAGGGTCACCATCAGGTATAAGAGGCTTGTTCGTTAATAGAAGAGGAAAGATAAGCTTTAGATATTAGAAAAGGGTTACATGTAAATTAATAATGCACCTCTATCCCTCCCTGTATTATTTTTACTTGATTATTTTTCAACGAACCAATTATGGGGCCCGCCTTGTCTTTATCTATGTAGTTAGACTATGGAATATCATCAATGTTCACATAACGTCAAATAATTCATAGCATTCAAGTAATCACATTACTACCTTACAGATATGCGTAACATACAATAGAAGAGCAATGGTAGAGTACATACGATCACTTTTAAAGATGAGCAGCTAAGGTACAACCTATTATGAAGATTTATAATACCCTTAAACTTGATTATTAGTGAATACATGGACTAGCAAGGTTGTAAGAAGTCACTTGATAGCTATGCGAGTTCTATAGGATATTCGGTGCAATGATAATGGATAGTATGTTTTTATGCATCCTTGTATATGTTAAGATGGATGACATCGAACACTTGCATTAGTTAGAGAAAGAGAGTGGAGCTAAGAGTTTTTGGAGAGAGAGAAGCTGATTTTTTTCAAAAAAAAGAGGAAAGAACAACACAATAATTGGCCAAAAAAATATGATGTAAATCATCCTATTTCCATCCATCGCCATGCAAACTGATCCATCCCTTTGCCTTGCTCTACCAAACAATGCCTACTGCCAATGCCCGTGTGCCTGTTGCCACTGGCGCCGCCTATCCCAGCAAGTGACCAACACCGACGTCGCCAATGCATCTCGTACCTTTTTGCTTCTCCCTTTTAGGACTAGAAGGTCCTCTTCCACTTAATTTCCTTCTTAATTTAGTAGTCAATTATGTCCCTTTGACTTCAAATAAGTGTTTTCCTATAACAATTTGGAGTTGGTTTTCCCGAATTTAGATTTTTGTTAATTGCAAATTATGGTTGGTTACGGAAGAGCTGAGAACGGGGTGAAAAGTTTGCGGGTATCTTCTTGAACAACCTTAATTTAGTTGAGAATTGGTGAAATAGGTTCTAATTTTGAAATGATTTGGTATTTGATGTTGTAAATATTAGGCTATGTCATTAAAAAACTTGAGGTTGAAGAAGATAGAAGCACTTTAGGAGGACGAGTGGGGAAGAGAATGGCAATTATGAAATTTGGCACTATACAAATACATTTAGGATTTTGAACTCAATTGGGAAAATTGGATTATGTGTTTAATGTGCAATTGGGCATGGAAAGTGGTGGAGGATCATCTTCAATCTTCTACTTAATGTTAATTCAAATATGATAAGTGGCAGTGATGGACTAACATGAATATTAAGGGCAATTAAGCCTAATATTGGGTAATTTTCTCAATGAAATGTTTAAAGGGCTGGAATATAATTTTTAATGAGATATGAAGAGTAACTTTAAAATTCGAAGGGAGTAAGTAGCCAAGATAATAACAATAATAATGGTATAATGACACATTTTTAAAATAAATACACTCTCTTTTAATGCAAGTTTTTGAGTGAATAACCTAGTTATTCACTCTCTATTTTTATAGTTAGTACAAGCTAAGCATGGTGCTTGCACTTAACCCAATTAGTTTCAATAACACATTAGTAATTACAAGCAAAGAGTAAATGATGTTGGCTAATAAAATGGGAAGTAGCAATCATAAGAATAATATTAGTAATAATTGTAATAATAGCAACAACGGTGGCAATATAGCGAAACTAATTGTAATAATGCTAATAATAACAACAACAACGGTAATAATGCTAATAGTTGTAATAATAATTACAATAATTACGGTAACGATAATGACAATCTGATGACAATAATGGTAATAACAGTCAACACGAAAATCATAACAAATGTAAAAGACGCGAGTAAGTGACTTCATTAATCAAAACCATTGTGATGCTAATTAAATAGAATTACTGATAACAAAAGATGATCTATAATAGAAGCGGGTCGTTTTCATCTTTGTCGGGCCATTAATTAAATAAGTCAAAGGTGGGAGAAACAAATGTTTCAAAAATCAGGCATGTTCACTTCTAGTGCCCTTTAAGAATTCACATGTATTTTATAAATATGAAAACCTTATCATATGTAAATATTTAATGGATAATTTTCAAGCATTGTTTTGCCACATGATCAAGTATAACTACCAGTTATGAATTTTCAGGGTTTAAGTCCTTTAGTTCACCCATACGGCTTCAACTTAGCTTCTTAACTGGCTTGAGAGGTGTGCATCTACTCAATGAATACATTGTTTGTTTGGTTTCCACTTTCTGATAATAGCCGATGATAGTTTTAATACAATTCTCTCTCTCTCTCTCTCTCTCTCTCTCTCTCTCTCTCTCTCTCTCTCTCTCTCTCTCTCCCCCTCTCTGTCCCCCTGATTTCAAATAAAAATGAATTGAAATGTAATCGCTCACTAAAAAAATGAATTTCTGCTTATTACTGTATAAGGGTAAATGTATTAAGCTTCAACTTATTGCTCAAATGTTTTTGTACTTCATGTTTTAGGTGGAGCATCAGGGCAGTTTAGACACTTGGGAATAGAAATTAAGTAGCATAACGATCGGTGGGCTTAGACGACCTCATAGTGATGTCCTGTAATTCTAGGCTCGTAAACATCTTTTGTGATATCAAACTTTCATTGAGGTTGAGCACCTTTGAATTATGCATTATTTAGTTCTCCTGTAACATTCGAGTTATTAAAGTGCTTAAGTAAATAATTAATAAAGCCTTATCCTTCTAGGAATGTTGATAAAACCCTAACCATGACTTTACTATGGGATTTAGACATTAACAATCAACTAACTGAAGTTAAGTAGGGGACTAGAGAAGTTGAGGAATTACAGTTGTGGGGTTGGAGCCTGGTTGAAGACAGGGTCACCATCAGCTATAAGAGGCTTGTTCGTTATTAGAAGAGGAAAGATAAGTTTTAGACATTAGAAAAGCGTAACATGTAAATCAATAATGCACCTCTATTCCTCCCTGTATTATTTTTACTTGATTATTTTTCAACGAACTAATTATGGGACCCGCCTTGTCTTTATCTATGTAGTTAGACTATGGAATATCATCAACGTTCATATAATGTCAAATAATTTGCAGCCTTCAAGTGATCACATTATTACCTTACAGATATGCGTAACCTACAAAAGAGGAGCGATGGTAGATTACGTACAATCACTTTTAAAGATGATCAGCTAAGGCACAACCTATTATGAAGATTTATAATACCCTCAAACTTGATTATTAGTGAATACATGGACTAGCAAGGTTGTGAGAAGTCACTTGATAGCTTACTATACGAATTTTATAGGGTATTCGGTGCAATAATAATGGATAGTATGTTTTTATGCATCCGAGTATATGTTAAGATGGATGACATCGAATACTTGCATTAGTTAGAGAGAGAGAGTGAAGCCAAGAGTTTTTGGAGAGAGAGAAGCTAATTTTTTTCAAAAAAGAGAGGAAAGAACAACATAATAATTGGCCAAAAAAATCTGATGTAAATCATCCTATTTCCATTCATCGTCATGCAAACCGATCCGTCCCTATGCCTTGCTCTACCAAACAACGCCTACTGCCACTGCCCGTATGCCTGTTACCACTGACGCCGCCTATCCCAGCAAGTGACCAACACCGACGTCGCCAATGCCCATCTCGCACCTTTTTGCTTCTCTCATTTAGGACTGGAGGGTCGTCTTCCACTTAATTTTCTTCTTAATTTAGTAGTCAATTATGTCCCTTTGACTTCGAATAAGTGCTTTCCTATGACAATTTGGAGTTTCTTTTCCCGAATTTAGATTTTTGTTGATTGCATATTATGGTTGGTTATAGAAGAGATGAGAACGGGTGAAAAGTTTGCGGGTATTTTTTTTGAATAATCTTGATTTAGTTGAGAATTGGTGAAATAGGCTCTAATTTTGAAATGATTTGGTAGTTGATGTTGTAAATATTAGATGTCATTAAAAAACTTGAGGTTGAAGAAGATAGAAGCACTTTAGGAGGACGAGGGAGGGAAGAGAATGGCAATTATGAAATTTGGCACTATATAAGTACATTTGGGATTTTGAACTCAATTGGGAAAATTGGATTATGTGTTTAATGTGCAATTGAGTATGGAAAGTGGTGGAGGATCATCTTCAATCTTGTACTTAATGTTAATTCAAATAAGATAAGTGGGAGTGATTGACTAACATGAATATTATGGGCAATTAAGCCTAATGTTGCGTAATTTATTCAAGGGAATGTTTTAGGGGTTGGAATGTAATTTTTAATGAGCTATAAAGAGTAAACTTTAAAATTCACTGGAGGTAAGTAGCTAAAACAATAATAATGGTATAATGACAAATTGTCAAAATAAATACTCTCTCTTTTAATACCAGCTTTTCCGTGAATAACCTAGTTATTCACTCTCTATTTTTAAAGTTAAGACAAGCTAAGCATGGTTGTTGCACTTAACCAAATTAGTTTCAATAATACATTACTAAGTACAAGCAAAGAGTAAATGATGTTGGCTAATAAAATGGGAAGTAGCAATCATAACAATAATATTAGTCATAATTGTAATAATAGCAATAACAGTGGCAATATAGCGAAACAAATTGTAATAATGCTAATAATAATAACAACACCAATAATAATACTAAAGTTGTAATAATAATTACAATAATTACAATAATGATAATGTTAACCATAATGATTATAATGGTAATAACGGTCAATACAAAATTCATAACAAATGTAAAAGGGGCGAGTAAGTGACTTAATTAATCAAAGCCATTGTGATGCTAATTACGTATATAGAATTACTAATAACAAAAGATCATCTGTAACAGAAGCAAGATCATTTTCATGTTTGTCGGGCCATTAATTAAATAAGTCAAAGGTGGGAGTGAAATAAGTCAAAGGTGGGAGAGATAAATTTTTTAAATCAGGTTTGTTTACTTCCAGTGCTATTTAAAAATTCACATTTATTTCATAAATATCAAAATCTTATCATATGCAAATATTTAATGGATCATTTTCAAGCATTGTTTTGCCATATAATCAAGTATACCTACCAGTTATGAATTTGCAGGGCTTAAATCCTTTAGTTCACCTACACAACTTCAACTCAGGTTTCTTGATTGACTTGAGAGGTGTACATCTACTCAATGAATACATTGTTATTTTGGGTTCAACTTTCTGATGATAGCCTGTAACAGTTTTAATACTATTCTCTCTCTCTCTCTCTCCCCCCCCCTCCCTCCCTCCCCCGTGATGTCAAACCAAAATGAATTGAAATGCCATCGCTAACTGAAAAATGAATTTCTTCTAATTACAGTATAAGGGTAAACATATTGAGCTTTAACTTATTGTTTGAATGTTTTTATACTTTGTGTTTTAGGTGGAGCATCAGAGAATTTTAGGCATTTGGGAATAGAATTAAAGCAACATAACGATCAGTGGGCTTAGACGAGTACATAGTGACGTCTTGTGATGTCTTAGGGTCATAAACAAGTATCTTTTGTGATATTAGACTTTCACTGAGGTTAAGCACATATGAATTGTGCATTATTTAGTTCTCCCATAAATTTGAGTTATTAAAATGCTTATGTAAATAATTAATAAAGCCTTGTCCTCCTAGGAATGTCAATAATACCCTAACCATGGCTTTACTATGGGACTTAGACATTAACAATCAACTAATTAAAATTAATTAGGTGGCTATAAGTTAAGGAATTACAATTCTGGGGTTAGAGCCCAGTTGTAGCTAAAGGGTCACTATGAGCTATAAGAGGCTTGTTAGTTATTAGAAGACGAAAGATTAGTTTTGGATATTAGAAAGGGTAACACGTAAATCAACAATGCACCTCTGTCCCTCCATGTATTATTTTTACTTGATTATTTGTTGATGAACCAATTACGGGGCCCACCTTGCCTTTATTTATGCAGTTAGACTATTGAATATCATAAAGTTTCACATAACGTCGAATAATATGTAGCATTCAAGTAATCACATTACTACCTTACAGATATGTGTAACCTACAAAAGAGGAGCAATGGTAGAGTACATACGATCACTTTTACTGATAAGCAACTAAGGTAGAACCTATTATGAAGATTTATAATACCCTCAAACTTGATTATTAGTAAATACACAGACTAGTAAGGTTGTGAGAAGTCACTTAATAGCTTACTGTATAAGTTTTATAGGATATTCGGTGCAATAATAAGTGGCTCGTATGTTTTTGTGCATTCGGGTGTATGTTAAGATGGATGGCATTGGAGAAGGAGACATGGATGGTAAAAGATTGCTTCATTTGGGTTATATAACTTGAATTAAGGATACTTAGCTATAGAAGTTATCATGTATTATGACTAAGCTTAATAACTGAAACTATGTAGACCTTGGGGTTCTACTGGACACGACCAAGTAGATGGAGTCTTGGGGCCAAAAAAAGAAAATGAAAAGGGAGCAAGAAGAAGATAAAGAGGAGTGGAAACCATTTGAAGACCAATGTTCGGATTTATTATGCCGTGTTTGTGTAGAGGATAACTTTAAGCTAAATCTTGATCAACGAATGTGAGAATTTTAACCACTGATGATAAATGCTAGGAGGTTTTTGACGACGTCTTGGGAAAATATTATAAAATTATTATTTTGCTATAATTATCGCTTGCATATATGAGTGGATACAATGTATGTGTTAAAGTTACTGAAAAAGGTTGTCCTAGAAGTATAACCTCGATGTAATAAAGTGGTAAAAGTAGTAGGCGTATGAAATTAATGAGGTTTAAAAAAGGTTCAAACTAATGATTTGCTTGGGCTGTACACTATAATAATCAAGTTGGTGCTGACATTTTAATGGTAGTTGTCATTTTGTTACTATAGTAATGTTAAAGGAATGAAGAAATCAAAAATAAGTTATTGATCGATGGAAATGATGACTTAGAATTATCAAGGGGACAAGAGGTTTATTATAGAATTTATGGTGTTATCATCTTCTTTGGTAATGGCTTAAGGTGGAATACAGAGAGTCGATACAAAAATGCTTGAGTTCATGATATGTGTATTATGAGCAATGGGTATGAATGAGTTCCTATAGTTTTAGCTCATACATTGTCTAATAGGGTAAATAGCGGTGATAAGTACAATAGAGTGACATAATGGCATTTGGGAAAAAAAAAGGTAAAAGGATTTTAAGAACTCTTTAAGAAAAGCAGAAATTTAAAGACTTTAGCAATAGTGGGACACAACTCATATGGCAAGGATTTGTATATGTGGATCCCAGGCATTATATAGCCTCAAGAATGACGATTAATATCACACAATGACTTAGATATGACATTCGAACAGCATCGGGCTGAAATCTTAATTTAGCAATGTAAGACCAATAGAATAAGGTATTCGAGTAGTTCATCTAATGCTGGAGAAGTTATGTGTGGCTTACTTATATCATATCATACTTATGCAATGCCAATTACAATAATCTTTATACCAATTAATAAAAGTCTTGTAATCACATGTGGATACAAAATGCACGAAATCGTTCTGTTCACATCAAAAACCGATGGTTTCTTTATGGACAGTGTAGGTCTAGTCAAAGCTTACACTCTATTTCAGTGAATCTTAACTCATATTACATTTAGAGCATACTAATTCTACATGTTGAGGAAAGTATGCCATACTTTGTTGGAGATGTTAGTCACCATTAAACGACTTAGTGAGTTTTAATCCTTGTGAAATATGTGTGAAGGTCACCTTCACCTCTTCGTTAATAACTCTATAATGTTGCCTTCTATTAACATTCTTATAGATGATTTAACATAACATACCTTGTAAGATAACTTTGACCCTTTTTGTTCAACTTTATCATTATCTTTGAAGTTACTGCCTATAAGCAAGGGTACATTTGGTATCTTTTCTTTCTCAAGGAATATCAATTCTTCCAAACCTTTCCTATGGAAATTATTATATCAAGTAAGACATACTATTAACTTGGTTGGCAAACCAACTAATTGGAAGCCTTTGTTGATGTTCTCATGTTGTTCTTAAGTTAAATATAAGAATTTCTTCATTCCAAAAATCTAAAAGGATCAAGCTTGAGTTGACATTCTATTCTACCATAATATTTCCAACTCTTTCTCCTTAAGCCTCATTACAGATGCCAATTATATGTCCTCATTAGTGTTACTTAGGTTGTCATGGTGAAATTTTACCTACAAATAACTCGCTTTCTGCCCTACTCGTAAATTTCCTCTTTGATAACTTTGCAGTTTCTGTTACCTTCTCATAATACCCATGATGCCTCTTGGGTGATAGCTAAATATTCTCTCTTAGTTGTTATCCTCTTTTCCCCCACTGGACATATTTATCCTTGTAATTTTGGTATCTAATTGAAAATCACATAATAACTTGTCTCTTACTATTTGCTTTAATCCTTGTTACTTCTTATTTATGAAACAAGCTGCCTTCACAAAAGTTTTAAATCAATTCAGACTGTATCTAATTATCACTTAAAATATGCAAATGTAATGATGAAACTCCCAGCCCAAGGAGGCTTGATTAGGAATGATAAAAATATACTTCATTTTTTTTTTCACATTGAACCTCCGCCCACTTAATTACCAATCCTTCGTTATCACTTCCTAAAACAATTAAATTTATTATTTGGTTATCGTTAAACCCATGTGGTTGCCATTCCTTCCATTAATGTCGAAGGACATTAGTTCTTTCACGAATTCCATCATTATTATTCTCAAAACTATTTTTGTGCGATCGCAAGACAAATGTCCTTCTGCCAGATTTCTTTTTTAAAGTGTCACCCAAAGAGTACTAACCTTATTTTTATTTGTTCATTCTTTCACTAAGAACCTTAATTCTTATGACTACATAATCATACGCAATCCCTCTATTGAGAAATTGTTGACCCCATCATTATGTAATAAAACGTTTTGATGATAACAAACACAAATGAAATATACACTTGATTGTGTTGATCGAACAGGTTCCAAATACTGTTTGGAAAACCTAAAAATTGCTTGATTAACCATGGTCGAGAACAGGTCTTAAGAACAAGTTTTCAGAACAGCTGAATGACAATGAACTCAAAGTGCATCAGAAGATATGAAGAACT
>NCQV01055964.1:14385-41097 GCA_002740545.1 Lophocereus schottii | reverse complement strand
GAGCCCTCTGAGGAGGTAGATCGCCTCCATAGTCGACCAAAAGTGTCACCAAAAGTGGTGGGTGGGTCCGCATAAACTAGGACATCATTATTGACATCCTTTTGTGAGTTACTGTGTGGTGCAAGGTCAGGCGATAGAAACACAGTGAGGTTCTCTCTTTTTTAAGGCTAGGCAAAGACATCTCTTCATTCAAGTTAGGCCTAGTAGAATAAAAGGGTTCAAAATCATCATAGAGACAAACTCCAGGTTTAGGAAATCCTAAACTAGAGTCAGGCTCATTACAATTTTCCCTACTTTGATTAAAACATTGAGAATATTCAGCAATTCTCTTTTACATGGTCTCTACCTGTTTATCAGTCAATTCATTTATCTTCTTTTCCACACCTGCACAGGTAGCATCAACATAAGCACGGTATGAACAGTTATAAGTATCATGATCATAAGAGTAATAATAATACAACACAGGAGACATATAAGAATAAGATGGGTCATAGTAGTTTATAAAATGATCCTGGGGGGGAGGATTATCAGGAAAAACAGACTCATCAGAAGTTGGGTATCGAAAATTATTTTTAGCTTGTTCAAAAGCATAGGTATCTCAAGCTAATTTTTCAAAGAAATTCCAAACTTCATTTTGAGTTTTAGATAACAATCCTAATATACCTCCAGAATAAATGGACTCAATATAACCCTAAGATTTAGAATTTAGACCCACAGCAGTGACCTCACAAATTTTTCGTTTTTGAAAATTCTGATTCAATTGAGTACAACAATTATTAAGTCACGATAAATAGCTCCAAAAAAGTTCATGCTCAAACTGTGGGAAATTAACAACTAGCATTCTTGAATCTAGTGTTTTTTTTCAATATTTTTGGATTTTCAAGTTTTAAATTTTTTTTACTTTTTTATGGAAAGAAAATCCATCTAGGATACTATTTACAAAATAATGACTAAAACAAAAACAAAAGACGCAATTAATTAAGTGAATAAAACAAAATAAACTAACAAAAATAAAACTATGCTACCAAAATAAAAGAAAGACTTAAACATCAATAGTAACCTAGTACAAAAAATAGAAAATAAACACAAATACAAAAGAAGAGCATTTTTTTTTAATTTTCTTCCCTCTTTGTTGCTGCAGCTTCTGTCCTTGTTTCCTGCACAAGTATCAAAATTGTTAGTCCTCTTATTTGCAGCATAAAATAATAACAAAAATTAAATTACATAGACTAAATAAAAAGCAAAATATAAATTTGAATTGAAAATCAAAAACAAAAGAAAGCTCAACTAAACTAAAACAACTAAAACAAAACTAATGAACACAAAATTGAAAGATATGAAACAAAAATGAAATCAACGTAAACGACTTAATTTCACAACGTCATCGCCGACAACAGTGCCAAAACTTGTTGTAATTTCCACAAGTATACAGTTAATCGTTGTATAAATTACGAGTATCGTGCTCAGGGATGGTTGTGAATTTAAGCCACTACAAATGCAACCAATTTAACATTATTAATTCAATAGTGATTTTGAGCCACCTAGAACAAAATAGATGAAATAAAATAAGATTTTGAATCAGTAATCCAGGACATGAAATTCGAAGCCAAATTCATCTTTCTCACCAAGGATATGGGCAAATCCATAAGCCAAGTTTATAAGCTAGTTTCGAAATAGCAAATCCAAATAGTACAAGCAAGTAGAACTTAAAATTGCAGTTGTTGATCAGAGGAGCCAAACAACCCAAACTGTGAGTCTCCAAATCCAAATTTAGAACCGAAGCTAAGATTAGAGCATCCGTCAACAATAATTGAACGCAAACTTGCTACACCTTATTGAATCATAGTACTTGGAAAATTCCACAATGTGAAAGCTGAATTGCAAATCAACGAATTAAAGTCTGATTAAATCAATTAGTGAAACTAAACAAAACAAGAACGAGTATGAAAACAAAAGAATCAAAACTGCAACTACAAGTTCCACTACAGATTAAAATAATTCGAGTGAAATTAAAGCTACCCTCCTCTGCCACTCTCTCTACCTGAACTTCACTAAAAAGCTTGCCCCCTTTTTCGATGCTCGCCCAGAATGCAGCCATCCATCCCTTCGTTGCCCTCCCTTAATTATCAAATTTATGACCCATAAAACTGACCCAGTGATGATGATGGAAATGATAGATAATGAAGGGGAGAGAGAAAGAGTGAAATGGATGATTGAATGAGAGAGAGGAAGATAGCCATGGCCAGTTATGGGGAAGCCGAAGAGCTCTGTTTATGGCCCTGTTCGTGGAGCTGGGAATGAGGGAACGAAGAAGAAGAGGAAGGCCACAGGGGGGGTTACTGTGCCACATGCCAAATGCATGACTCTTAAGTGAGAGGATAGGCCAAGTTACAGCTGGAGAAAGAAGGCGGCATATAGGGGAGCAAACGAGCTAGACCCAAAAGAGAAAGAAAGAGAGAAAAAGAAAAGAGGGAGGATAGACTGGGTTGGGCAAAAGATGGGCCTCGGGGTTTCATCCTGGCCTGAGCGGAATGCGGGGAAGAGAAAGAGGGAGGAGGAGGCCCGGGCTGGCCATATCTGGGCTAGGAAGAGGAGAGAACCGGGCCCAAAGAGAGGGATAAAGAAATAGGAGGAAGGGAGAGGGACTGGGCTTGTGAGCTGGGCCGTTGGGCTCCATTTGGCATGATTTTTTTTTTTTCTTATTTCTTGCTATCTTCAATTTGATCCAAGCCATGCACTTGTTGCTTACTTTTTAAAATTTTTCAAGTCCTACAAAATAAACAAAAATATTATTAAAAATCTAATTTAACAATTTATTTAGAGCAAATATTAGATTATAAAAGGGCATAAAATATCATAATTTCAGGTTGAGCATTTATTAAGGAGGCAAAACCTAGAACAAACAATGTTTACCCCCTGGATGTACATGAATGAGATCGACCAAGAGGCAAGACAACTGACTTATGTAGAATTTTTACTGAAATTTGTGTGGAATAAATGCATAAAACAATGTGATGGCAAAAAGAATGACTGGGTGAGGAAAAAGGCATGGACAAGAAGGTAGCGAGGTTTTTGTGTTGGAAGAAACTTTGTCAAAGGGCCCAGGAGCTTTGAAGAAATCAAAACAATCAATGGTGTGACATATGCCACCTTCAAACAAGCATGTAAGGCCTTACGAATTCTACATGACGACAATGAATGGAATTATGCAATGCAAGAGGCAAGCCAATGGGCAACAGCAATACAAATGCGTGAGTTATTCGTAGCATTATTGTTATTCTACGAAATCTCCGACCCACTTAGGGAATCGTGCGCATAATTTTTGTGTAAGGATATTTTGCTCCGACAGCAGAAATTCTTCAATCACCCAGATTTAATCCTCACTCAAAAGCAAATCCAGAACTACTGTTTGGTTGAAATAGGAAAGAATTAGAACAGATTGGGAAAATCAATTGAAGATTTCAAGGGGATGCCTCAACCTGACTTTGATGATATCAAGCACTTAGACTATAGGATAATAAGAGAAGAGCTAAACTACAATGCAGACACACTGAAAGAAGAGTTTGAAAAAGCAAACTCATTAATGAATGTTGAACAACGTCAGATGTTGGACTAGATATGGCATGCTGTCCACAATGATCTACGAGGCATCTTTTTCATATACAACCATGGAGGAATAGGGAAAACATTCCTTTATTGAACCATTGTAGCTAAATTAAGATCTGAAAGGAAAATAGTACTCACGGTGGCGTCATCAGACTGAAAGAAGAGTTTGGAAAAGCAAACTTATTATTGAATGCTAAACAACATCCGGTGTTGGACTCAGTATTGCATGCTATCCACAATGATCTAGGAGGCGTCTTTTTCATATAGGGCCATGGAGGAACAGGGAAAACATTCCCTTACCGAACCATTGTAGCTAAATTAAGGTCTGAAAGGAAAACATTACTTATAGTGACATCATTAGGTCAGCAAAATTTTTTTCACAATATGTATTTACAAGAAGAGGGAGAAAGAGAAGCAATTTTAAAGCACACAGTACAAAATTTGTGAATTCTTAAACACATTATGCAATGAACTTGCTTACAAATTCATTTTCCTAAGGAGTCGCATCATTATTATTGCCAGAAGGAAGAATAGCACACAGCAGATTCAAAATTCTTATCAATATATATGAGAATTCAACATGCAACATCAGGCAGAATACTCAACTATTTGAACTATTATGTAGGCTCCTTTAATTATTTGGGATGAAGCGCATATGGAAAAGAGGTACATCATTCTCACTAGGGTTGACTTCAGAAGATGAAGATGAGGCATGACCCTTGCGGTTCGCCTCTAGTTGACTAGGAAAAGTACCCAACTCCCTAGTAGATGATGCTCGCTAAGAAAATTATTCAATCATCATTTTCATCATCTTTTCCATATTAACAATAATCATCCTCTCCACATTCCTATTAATTCCTCTCTCAATCTTATTAATATTAGTGTAACTAGTAGGAGAATAAATCTGAGAAATAGGAGGTAATGGTCTAGGTGTGCTATGTAGATCCTGAAAAACCGATATCTGTTAGAATTAGAAGGATGAGAGATGGATGAGAGTTGTTTCCAAGAAACACTCCAGATTAAGAGTTGGGGACCACATCATTTGGTCCACTACTTCAAGAAGAGTTAGGGTGATTTCTCCACTCTGGATTATAATAGGAAGAGATGGGTCATTCTTGGGTATTTGGTAGCCAATATTCACTTGCGCCTGCCAAATAGATAACTGGCAAGCAAAATAAGAACATGAACTCAACATATGATCTAAGGCCTTGCAGTGAGAACATGACAACATAGAAGTCTAAGATGTTTGGGGTTGTTGAACAGTTAACCCCTTCAACATGTTTGACAAAGCCATGACTATTCTAAACCATGATGGAGGCACTAGGCCAACAAATTCTTAGACCTATTGACCACTGCCGCAAGTGCACGGATAGTGTAAGCATAGATAAAAAGATCATCCTCAGGCACCAAAGTAATTTATTGAGCTTTGCCTATCAGAATATGCTAAGCAAACCCTAAATCAAGGGTTTTGATTCAACAATTTCAAACCTACTAATTATAAATTCAATCTAGAAGAAAACATCTAAGGATTTATGTAATTAAGAAAGTTGACTGGATCAAAATGATAAACATGCACTTTTCTCTAATCTTTTCGAAGAATTTTAATTTATCCAAAAATTTAGTTTAGTCTTTCGAAATCAACCAAATTTGCCTAAACTAAACAAAAGTCGTTCTTTTAAACTAATTTGCCTTGAACTTGGTTAAATATTTTTGATTACTCTCTAGTCCTCCTAACACGCAAATCTCTCTTTTGAGTCGACGATTTGTTAGGTTTTATCAAGCAGGCTAATAATCGAATGTCACCTTTCAGTTTTTCACTCAATTGTTTCAAGTGCAAGCAAACTTTGGCAAAACATCTACTCACGATGCAAAAATCACTTGATAAAATGAAATCAAACCAATCATGAATCAAAGCCAATTCCAATGATAAACATGATCTAATTACACTTTCATTAACAAATTAATCCCTAAACAAAAGATAAACTACTCACACATGATTAAATATTCAACAACTAACCAATAATTCTGTGAAAATCTGAAAGGAAGGGCTAACAAAGACAGCTTTCAACCAAGGGCTTCAAACCGTTTCGAGACCGAACTCACACTCAAGATTTCTCGCTAAAACACCAATCAAACTAAAAAACTGACTAAAGAGTAAAATTTTGAGAAAGAAACTAAAGTAAGCTATGCTTTCTTTTTCTCTTCTCCTCCGCTTCCCTCTACTGAAAAATGGGGTTTTATAGAAGAACATGGACGTGTTTAGCCACACAGCTGAAGGAAGATGAAGAGGCCACAGTTACACAGCTCACCACGGTCCGTAGCAGGCACCACGGTCCGACCGTGGTCTTAGGTGGAACTGAATTTCTACTTTTCTCTTAGTCCACAGCATAGCATCACATGGGTGTCTATGGGGAAGGTCAAATACGCCCAATAAGGGTCCTTCAAAATGCATCATACAATCATACCCAAGTATAAATCGAGAGTAGCAGTACAAATAGTAACTTAAAACACATAATTCTTCTAAATATGTGCTAAAATGGGGCTAAAATGATGTATACATTAAGCACTTATCAAAAGTCCCCAAAGCTTAAACTGTTGCTTGTCATTAGGCAATGCTAGAGTCAGAGAAATATAAACAACCTCCTCAGGATAGATATAGGTAGTGTTTCAACAGCGAAGCTGATCCAAGGTTAGCCCAAAAAAATGCAAAAATCATTTAGCGAACATACTAGGGAATGAAAAGTTCGAAAACCACTTGATAAACCACAATATCAAATTTAAATCAATTCCCCCAAATCATCAAATACAATCATTCAACATATGACACAAATGAAGCTAGCGAGGTCAGTAGAACCTCACTATAGTTGTGTGGCACTCATCATTCATGTGTTTAAAAATATATGAAGGTTCCCTTAATTCTTATTCCATAGACTCAAAACTACCATAAGCTTAACAAAGCTCTCAAATTCCCCACTAATAAAATGCAAACACACCAGACAATCATGAGGACTTCATAAGATTGTAATGGGAGGCATGGGTGAAGGTTAGAGGAAAATAAATGTTTTGGAAATGTGAATCTAGAAGCCATATGCCAAGAGCCAAACAATTCTAATGCATTATACAACATCATCCCTAAACCAATACAAATCAAAAAAATACATCCCCAATTTGAAGAGATGAAGAGTTGAAAGTCATAACAATCTTACAATCCCAACAAGGTTAACACTCTTTGAATTTATTTTTTAATTGATGTTTTTCTTATTTTTTTCCTTTTTTTTCTTTGATTTTTTTTCCTGAAACAAAAGAGTTAGCCAAGGAAAATTCATACAAAACTTTGCATTTCAACTCTTCTCTAAATTTTGTACAAAAAGACAAGGGATTTCCTTTTTATCAACCAAGATTACACATCCCTTTACCAAACAACCAAAATCCACTAAAAGATCTCAACTCTCCTTTCTAGCTCCCAAATCAAACTTGATGCAGAAGAATGAAATGCTCCTCTAGTCTTAGCTTAAGGGTAAGACAATCATTTGGCCATAGGCTATAGTAGGAGGTTCAAATCAAGAAAAAAGGATATAGGCTCAAAGGGGCTAGCAAGGGATATAATATACAACAGAGGTGGCTATTTAGCCGTTGGGTTTAATAAATCAAAAACAAATGCCTCAATCATATTGCCCAAATGCATATGCGAAATATGATCTTGAATGAGAGTCAAAGCAAGTTCTAGAGAATTGATGTCAACGAAGAGTCACACATGAAAGAAACATGAGATTAAATTGATAAATAGTCTATAAAAGCTCAAAGGCTCACGGGACATCTATCAAGGTCATAACTAGCTCATTAGTCAATGCATGCCAAAGTTCATATAAAGAGTCATGGGGTACTCAATTTGCACTCAACATAGGGCCAAAAGATAAGCTCATTTCGAAAACTCATTCTCAAATATTTTTATGCACAATTTAGGCCAATCAAAGGATCAAACTAAACTAAAGAGGCCTACCTATTCTATAAAGATCATCATCGGATGATTTTTTCTTTTTTTTTCTTTTCATTTTTTTTGATATTTTTTTTTTGGTTTTTTGTGCATGCTCCTAAAATACAATCTAAAATCCTAAAAATGCAAAAAACAATGAAAGAAACTAAAATAAAACTAAAAATTCAATCTAAAATGAAAAGGAAAAAAAAGAAAAAAAAACTAAACATACTTCTAGAATGCTTCTAACCAAATTTTAAAAAAACAAACTATAATAAAGCATCCAAGAATAACTATCACAAACAATATATATATAATACACAAGTACACCAAACCAGGCATCAGATGCCAAATATAGTGACAAACTCCCCCATGCTTGAATCACACGTTACCCTCAATGTGGGCACATAGAGAAAAAGGGAAGGGGAGTAGCACAAAGATATCAGAAAGGAGGTGGTGGAGGAGGATGGGTGGTTGGCCATAAGAAATATGTCAATCCCGTCAAGTATCTAAACATGCCCTATAGTGCTAAAAGTATTGAGTCTGTGTAGCAAGCATCCTATGAAGCTCGTTGTGGTGCTATTGGACAAAATTATGAAGAGTGGCATTCTCTGAAGTAACATAAGCTCGAAGGGACACTTGCTCCTCCTGAATGGACCTAAGGGTGGCTTGGAGATCACCATAGTCAGTGGGTGGTGGTTGGGAGGAAGAGCTAGGTCCTACTTGACTAGAATGAGCAGGTTGGGGGTGAGGTGCAAGTTGAACAACCTTGGCATCACCTGGTACCCGATAAAGGTTAACCCAATGAAGTAAGGTGGTGCGATCAACATTAGGAAGTGGCATAAGCTGTTCCTTAGGGTAAATCCAACACAAACGCCTAACCTCTACTCTACAAAAGTTCATAATTTCAAAAGCAGCTTGATTAAGTCGCTCGGATCCAGAAACTCTATCCTGATGATTGGGCTCAATACCCAAAATTTTAGCAATAGTAGTCACAATGCTGTCGATGACTATCATATCTTTAGTGCTAACAGCAGTACTATACAACTGTCTGGCTAAAAATGAATCGGGGTCAAGCTGGACAATGTCAAGCATAGAAGACAAGAAGTATAACTCAGATAATCTCAGAACATTTAGACTATCGTCCCGAGCAAAGAAACAGCAAGCCAAGACACGCTGGGCTACCCGAATTCAAGGGTTCCTAATATGTGTGCATTTTGATGAATTAGTGCTATACCTAACACTCCTCGAAAGTTTGCCCTAAAATGCATTTGGGTTGAGTTCGTGGGGGACTTGTCAATTTGGTAAATCCATACTAGGTGGAAAATCGAACATATTATTAAAGGTACCTAAGTTCAACTCATATAATTGTCCTTATAAAAAGAAAGAAAAGTACCCAGCTTAACATTGGGGCCCTCTAGTGACCTCAACGTGGCGTGTACTCAGGAACTCTAGGGTCAGGTCTCGGTGTGTATGCTCTTTAATTTTAATAAAGTGTCCCTTACCACCTCGTGCAAACAACCACCTAATATTATCTAGCATTCCTAATCGTGCTATCAAGTCCTCATCATGATATCGAGTTGCCACAACCATACGTTCATTCAAACAGTTACATCTAACAACATGATCATGATTTGTCAAACCAAGGGAGTGAGGAATGTTACCTTGGGCCCGTGGATTAGTGGAGGTTCGGGATGTCCTTTGAGGTTGTGATACTGCTTGACTTAATGATCTAACCTCCTTGACAACCCTTTGTTTTTTGGTTGGTGCCATTGTTGTAAAACGAACCAAAAACTAAAACTAAAACCTAATTAAGAAAATTTAAGGAAGAAAAATGAAGGAATTAAGTAAAAAGAAGAAGAATTAGAGAGAGAAAGAGATGATTATGTTAAATCAGTGAAGGTGAGATGAGTTGGAAAAAGAAGAAGGAGAAAGAGATGAAGAAAAAATGGATTGAATGAAAATGAAGGATTTTGGATGCAAATGGAGAAAAAAATGAGAAGAAATTAGTGAGAATTGAAGGTTTTAGCTATGGTGGTTTTAGAGAGAGAAAATAGAGGTAGAGAGAGAAGCTCAAAGAAGAAGATGAATTTCGGGGAAAGGGTCTTTACGGTTAAAGCCCTTGACCACGACCCGTGCCAGATCACCACGAACCATGGGGTCCACCACAGACCATTTATTTGTGCCTGCTGTCACCGTAATTCTTCTTTGTTTTTCTAGTTTGGCACCCCATGGCCATGGTGCTAAGCTCATTGGCTGTGGTGCCAAACATTTTATTTTATATATATATATATATATATATATATATATTCACCTTTTTTTATCTCTCCTTTTTTTAACTCTTTATTCTACTCTTATTTCTCTCTTTTTTTGTTTCTCTCATTTATTTATTTTTTTCTTTTTATTGAAAAACTACAAAAATAATGAAAATCAAAGGTAAGGAAAAGGAAAAGGGCTTGGGTTGCCTCCCAAGATGCGCTCTTTTAAGGTCAAAAGCTTGACCCTATTGCTAGGCTTGCTCCGAATTAGCGAGTGTATGGACGGTTCCTTTATTACGGACCACAAAATCAAACTTCTTTAATCGAAGGTACCATCTTAAAAACTCTGGTTGAAAGCCCTTCGTCTTCATCAGTTTATGCTTAACACATTGTTGGCATATAGGACAAACTGCTGACGTAGCCTTTCAGACGGGCTACTAATAACTTGTTCAACCTCCAAATCAAAGTCCGCTTAAATTCTTCCATAGGGGGCAAAGCGAGAATATTTTAAGCGAACCTGCAATAATCACTTACACTCGATTCATTACAAGCATGGGCCTCAACCTTGGGCATGCTAAGCAGGATAGGACCAGCAAACTCCACCTTAATATACCTTTGGTTGGCGTCCTAAATAGAAATCCAGTTAAAGTTAGAAGGATCTTTACAATTCAAGACATCCTCCATGTCAATCTCAGGGGAAGGGGAAAATTCATCTAGAAGAGAAGAATTAGGAGAAACCACTTTCTCCTTCATATGACAGAACACAGCATACGCCCTTGCACTTCAAATGTAATTCGTTCCTTTCTTACCTCTATATGGCAACTAGTTGTAGCCAATATAGGCTGTCCTATGATAATTTCACCATGATCAGTCTCGGGCATATCAACTATAGTAAAGTCTTCCAATACCCAAATGTCTCCTATATTGACTGGCACATCTTTTAATCAACCTATGGGTTGCGTTTCAGAATCGTCTGCTAGTTGTAGTGAAAAGGGTGCAGTTTGTAATGGCCCTGGGTGAAGCTTATGAAACAAAAAGTATAGCATTAAACTAACGCTTGCACTAAGATTACATAGTGCTCTCTCAATTTCCACCCTGCCCACAATATAGGGGATAGAGAAACTGCCTGGATGAGGAAGCTTAGGTGAAAAAGTTGTAGGGATCTCTATAGTTTTATTCCCTATGAATGTGGCGGCCTTGCCACCATCATTTCTCTCCTTAGCTCTAACCATAATTATTTCTATCCTCTCCTATTAGTATGTCCTCGGGATCAGTAAAGTCCTTTACTTCTTCCTTCAAGGTAACACAATTACATTGTTCATGAGGGTTAGGTTCAAGTTTGTTAGGGAGTCTATATGGGAGCGTAGATGAAAAGCTAGATTTTAGCGCTATTTGGGCTTCCAACATCTTATTATGAGTTGTAAGCACATTAACTTTAGAAACTAATTACGTAATATATTCATCTTGCTTTTATTGTGCCGTAAGCGTACTTTCCATTATTGCTTCTAAATTGGACTTTTGGGGCACTTACGAAGGGAAAGGAGGTCTTTGGAAACAGGGAGGTGGTTTAGCATTCATTGGGGCCATGTTCGAAGGGTTTGGATTAGACCTATATGAGAAATTTGGATGGTTCCTCCAACCCAGATTGTAGGTACTAGAGTAAGGGTCATTGGTCGGTCTTAAGTTGAAATTTTAAACATAGTTCACTTCATTAGAGTCTTGGGAAAAGGACTCCTAACTTGACAATTCAAAGTCACATGCTCAATAGAACCAAAAATTTGTCATGGGCTAAGGGCACAAGAATTTACAGCATTACCATTCATTCGGTCTAATCTTTGTGTTATAGCATCTACTTTAGCGAAAAGTAAAGTAAGTGCATCAACTTCAAGCTTATCTCCAACCCGTTTGGGTTGGCCTCGTTCGGTGGACCATTGGAAGTTGTTAAGTGCCATCTCCTCAATTAAGTTATAGGCCTCAACTTCAATTTCATTCATCAAGGTACCTCCTGCAGCCGTATCAATAGTGGACCTTACAGGTTGGGTCACGCCATTATAAAAAACTTGAACGATCATCCATTATTGAAGACCATGATAGGGCCATAAGCACAACAAACCTTTAAACTACTCTCAAGCTTCATAGAGAGTCTCTTCACGTTTTTGAGTGAAGTTGGTGATATGATTCCTTAAGCTTGCCATTTTGCTTAGAGGGAGGAATTTGGCAAGGAAGGCTCTCATTAGCTTATCACACGTGGTGATACATCCTGATGGCAAAGAATGTAGCCAAGCTTTTACCTTATCCTTAGTGAGAAGGGAAATAGTCGCAATCGAATGGCGTCAGTGGAGACCCCATTCAGCTTTAATGTCTCATACATCTCTAAAAAGACCGAGAGTGTAGATTTGGGTATTCCAAAGGAGTTCCTTCAAACTGGGATTATTGCACCATGAAAATGAGTGCCAGTTTGAGATCGAAATTGTTGGCATCAACGTTTGGACGAACGATGCTTGAGGCGATCCCTTGAACTCCCGAGGTAATAAAATCTCTGAGAGTCCTTCCTTGGTCACCGCCTCCTCCCGCCATGCTTGTTGGAATTCTTTTTGCCTTGCATCTTTATTCTTTAATCTTTTGCTTCTTCCTTCTCAAGCAAAAAGTCCTATCAATACAGGGATCGGGTTCGTAGAGGACTGAACTTTGCATAAACGGGGAAAATTCCTGAGAGCACTATCACCAACACTACTAGAGCAATCAAACAAGAAAATAAGAATAAAAAAAGAATAAAAGATAATAAAATACTTAGTCACTTTCTTAAGACTAACTCAATAGTTAACAAATTGATCCCTGACAAAGGCGTCAAAAACTTGACCACTGTCGCAAGCGTATGGGTAGTCGTAGTACAAATAAAAAGATCGTCCTCAGGGACCAAAGTAATCTATTGAGCTTTGCCTATCAGAATTTGCTAAGCAAACACTAAATCAAAGGTTTTGATTCAACAACTTCAAATCCACTAATTCTAAATTCAATCTCGAAGAAAACATGTGAGGATTTATGCAATTAAGAAAGGTGACCGGATCAAAATGATAAACATGCACTTTTCTCTAATTGGATAAGTTTGAGGAATTTTACACTATCCAAAAATTCAGTCTATTCTTTCGAAATCGACCAAATTTGGCTAAACTAAACAAAAGTCATTCCTTCAAACTAATTTGCCTTAATCCAGGTTAAATATTTTTTGTTACTCTCTAGTTCTTCTAACACACAAATCCCTCTTTTGAGTCGACGCTTTGTTAGGTTTGAATGTCACCTTTCACTTTGTCACTCAGTTATTTCAAGTGTGCAAGCAAATTTTTGGCCACAAATCCACTCAAAGCATAAAAATAACTTGGTAAAACGAAATCAAACCAATCATGAATTAAAGCACAATTCCAATGATAAACATGATCCAATTACGCTTTCATTAACATATAAATCCCTAGACAAAAGATAAACTACTTACACATGATTAAAGATTTAAGAACTAACCAATAATTCTGTGAAAATTTGAGAAGGAAAGGCTTGACAAAGATAGCCTTCAACCAAGGACTTCAAACTGCCTCAAAACCGAACTCACACTTAAGATTTCTCACTAAAACACCAATCAAACTAAAAAACTAATTAATAAATACAATTTTGAGAAAGAAACTAAACTAAGCAATAGCTTTCTTTTTCTCTTCTGCTTGTCTTCCCTCTGCTGAAAAATGGGATTTTATAGAAGAACATGGACGTTTTCAGCCACACAGTCAAAGGAAGATGAAGAGGTTACAGTTACATAGCTCACCACGATTTGTGGCAGACACCACGGTCCGATGGTGGTCTTGGCTGGAATCGAATTTATGTTCTTTTCTTGCTCCATGGGCATAGCATCATATAGGGTCCATGCGGAGGTTAAAATACATCCAATGAGGGTCAAATGTTGTGTCAAAATGGCCCCAATCCTGTAAAATACATCAAACAACCATTCCCAAGTACAAATCGAGAATCGCGTATAAATAGTAACTTAAAGCATGTAATTATCCTAAAAATGTCGCAAAATGTCCCTAAAATGATGTATACATTGAGCACTTATCACCTACATAAGTATTTCAAAATAATTCTCTTTCTAATTGAACAAATCAATTGATTTCTTTCCTTAGCTTTACAGTTATTGCATTGGGAAAATATTTTCTTGAGAACAACTTAACAAAGTCATCCCAAGGAAATACAAAATTTGCTACCAAGTCGTACATCCATCTTGCAGCAGCATCTTTTAAAGCAAAAGGAATTAATTTCAATCCCACCACAACTGATATATTAAGGAAATGTAAATGCATTGTGGAAAATACTTCTTCAAATTTCCTCCAAAACAAAAAATATGCATCCTCTAAACCAATGAATTTAGGGAGCATTTGAGTGTCATGAGGTCTTAGTTTAAAGATCACAAGGTCCTAGATTAGGAAAATTAAAGTACGGTAGCAAAGTGGTCCTTGGAGGATAAAAGTACCACTTAAGGTTCTTTCTTCTGTCATTTCTTTCAATTCAGATTCAGGCTTTGGTTGAGGTTCAGGATCAGATTCAATCCTAATAACTCTTCTTCTCTTAGGGTCTCTAATCCAACCAATCATGCAATGCCCACACCCTCAAAAGTATTTTTTGACTTTCTTTTTTCTAAATTTTTTAAATCTTTTCTTAAGAAACAAAGATAGAAAATAAATTAAAAACTAAACAAGCAAAAATAAAAATAAAATTATATAGAAAATCAAGCTCCAAATTCAGAATAATTTACACAGAAAATTCAACAAAATCAAAGAGAACATGGACATATTTTTTCTAATTTTTCTAGCCTAGAATAGTGCAGAAAATTCAAAATAGAAAGTACTTCTAAAAATTGGAGAAAATTCTATAAATTATTAAAAAATTCCATAAAAATTCATTTAGATTCTAAAAATCCTTAGGAGCCTAGCACAGAATAAGCACTGGTTTAGCACAGAAAACTCCAAATAGAAACCTCAAAATAGGAAAAAACTCATACTGAGTTCACTGATTTTTCTTGAATTTCTATTTTGTCCTGATTTACATCTGCATTCGTCATGGCCCACTTCAGCTTTTTTCTTTCAATAGAAACCTAACCACTAACTAATAAAAGCAAAAATTAACGAGAATAAAACCATAATATGAACTTTAAGCACAAAAACAAGAATACGAAAAATCTAAACTAAAAACATTTAAAACTAAATAACAACTCACTAAAAATCAAAACTAAATTGACATTGTTAAGACTTAACCAACCAACTCAAGAGTCGATTCAATAAAGCTCGCAACCTAATTTTACAAATTTTATCCCAGCAACGGCACCAAAAACAGATTCTTTAATTCCGCACGCATACGGTTTATCCCCATAATACTTGAGGGTGTCGCCCCTTGGAGATGAGTTATGAAATTGCACCACTATTAGTTTAAACTAACATTGAGCCAAACGTAAGACAAAATCTAAAGAACTAAATTACTAGACAACAAAGAATCAAATCAATTTGTAACTATCCTAAAATTACTATTAGACCAGCAAATAAAATATGCATAGTTCATCAACCATTTTAGCTATCTAGTCACTACGAAGGCAACAAATCAATTTTTAGCTACTTTTATGCAATCGAAATTTAGCCGATTAAACAAACCCAAAGTTCAACATACAAAACTAAATAAAACAAAGGCAACAGAATACCTCACTTTACAAATGGTTATGTAGAGGCTGCACTCAAACTTCCAGCATCTCAAAATAGAGGACCAGAGGAAGCCAAACTGATTTCATGACCCGGAATCGAGCTTTGTTAATATTGAATATTGAAAAGCAACAACACCTAAAATCTGGATGTGGGATTGAACTAGGGCACATCAGAACAAACTGAAACAGGCGAAGTAGGGAAGGGCAAACTAACTCAAGTAAGTGCAGTAGAGGGAGGGAAGAAGTTGGGACGCACTTGAGCTGAAGAAAAGAGAAACAACATGCCTGAACTAAGGAGGTGAGAGGTTGGGGTGCGCGACTAGGCCTTTGGGCCGAATAGAGCAGTAAGAGCAAGTTTATACGCAAGGGGAGGGGCAGGGAAACCAGAGATCATGTGTCGCAAATGTGAGGTCAAGGTCTAGCCGCTGAGACTGGGTTGCAGCAGCAAATGGGCAAGGAAAAAGATGTGGCACATTCTAGTGAGAGAGAAAAGGAGGGGAATGTAGGATGAACGTTTGGACTGTCTGACCTACTTTTCTTACTCTCTTTTTCTCTTTGCTTCTTGTTGATCCATCACCTTTTGATTAACCCCTTTTTTCCTACAAATTTATTCATTCTTCACATTTTTTACAAAATTCTTTTTGTGGGTCTCTTGAAATCAGCCTCTTCATAGGCAAGAATGTTAGTAAAGTTATGGTTGCCTATATCTGGATCTCCCCAAACCCCATAAAAATGAGAAGCACACATAGAGGTATTGTTGTTGGTGTTGTTGTTGTGTCTTCAAATTTTCCAAATTCCTACCAAATAAAATAAATACAATTAATTTCCTAATTTAACAATTATTTACTTACAAAATAAGATATAAAAAGGGTATATAAATGTAAGAATTTCAGGTTGAGCAATATATGATTATCAATAGGTCACGATTACACAGATCTTCACATGGAAAATATGGTGGCAGATTGCTTTCTAAATAAGGAAATGCTACATCGGGATAGCATGATTACATTTTGTTAGGGGTTTCCCATATATTTTATCTTCGATGAATTGGTACATGTGATAATGAGAAAAAATGTATAATCGTCATCCCTTTTTGCTGTCAATCAGCAAATTGTCATCTACTTGTACATATGTACAAAATATATACATATATAAAAAACAAAATGTAGATTATTTTCCTGAAATGAGTATGCTGTCTTATCATAACAAGGGTCTATGGTTCATTTATGTACCTTGGATATGTATAAAAATTAGAAAAAAGTATAGAAATTAGTTTCAGCAATGCTCATTTTAAAATTACACTAAAAAATTCATAGAACTTCGTCCCGACAAGGCTCAAACTAGCGATTTTTAGCTCATAAGACCAACGCTCCAATCAACTGAGCTACAAAACCCACATGCTTAATATATAGACATATAGCAACCAAAACATCATGCTAGATATTATAGTTTACCGATATGTGATTATCAAGAGGTCACTTTCACACGGGTCTTTGCATTGAAAATATGGTGACTGATTGCTTATTAAATAACGAGATTACATTTTATTAGGGGTCTCCTATCTATTTTGTCTTTGTTAAATTAGTTCACACGATGAAGAGAATAAATGTCTCATCATCATCCTTTTTTGTTGTCGATTGACTGATTGTGAGCTACCACCCATCCATATACACAACAAAATTATATAAAAAAAAAAGGGCTAAGGAAACCAAAGATCATGTGTAGCAATGTGAGGGCAAGGTCTAGGCACTAAGACTAGGTTGCGGCAGTGAATAGGCCAAGGAAAAACATCAGGTCCGGTGTCGTGAGAAAGAGAAAAGGAGGGGAAGGTGGGATGAGCGTTTGGGCCGTCTGGCCTACTTTTCCTTTCTCATTTTTTTCTCGTTTTTCCACTTGATCCATCACCTTTCGATTCGTCCCTTTTTTCCCAACGAATTTGTTCATTCTTCAAATTTCAAAAATTCTTACAAAATAAAATAAATACAATTAAATTCCCAATTTAGCAATTATTTGTGAACAAAATATGATATAAAAAGGGGATAAAATTGTAGGAATTTCACTTGAACAAGACGTGATTATCAACAGGCCACCATTACACAGATCTTCACATAGAAAATATGGTGGCAAATTGTTTTCAGAAAAAGAAAATGTTATATTGAGATAGCATGATTAAATTTTGTCGGGGGGCTTTCCATATATTTTATCTTCAATGAATTACTACATATGATGGTGAGAAAAAATATCTAATCATTGTCCTTTTTTGTTGTCAATCAGCTAATTGTCATCTACTTGTACATATATTCCACCCACCCACACACATACACATATACACACAGACACACACACACACACACACACACACATATATATATATATATATATATGAAACAAAACATAGATCAATTTCCTCAAACAAGATGTAGTCTTATGATAACAAGTGTATATTGTTCACTTGGCAATGCTCGTTTACAAATTACACTAAAGCATTCATAGAATTTGGCGCTGGGGAAGCTCGAACTAAAGACTTTTAGCTCATAAGACCAACGCTCCAATCAACTGAGATAACCTACATGCTTAGTATGAACACATAGCAAACCAAAACATCATGCTAGATATTATGGCGTACATATATGTGATTATCAATAGGTCACTTTTGTACAGAACTTGACATGGACAATATGGTGACTGAGTGCTTGCTAAATAAGCAAATGTGACATCAAGATAGCATGATTACATTTCACTAGGGGTCTCCCATCTATGTGATCTTTGTTAAATTATTACAAACAACGGCGAGAATAAATATCTAATCATCATCCTTTTTTGTTGTTGAACAATAATTGTGATCTACTAACCATACATATATACAATAAAGATATAAGAAAATGTAGATTGTTTTCCTAAAATGAGGATGCTGTCTTATGATCAGAAGTGTGTATTGTTCATTTATGTATGTTGGATGTGTATACAAATGATAAAATGGCATAGACATTAATCTGGATGAGGCTTGCACCAAAATTACCAAAAAACAAAATCATGGAACTTAGTCCCAGTGAGGCGCGAACTCGTGACCTGCTGCTCATAAGACTAACCAGCTAAACTACAGGACCATATGCTTATTACAGACATATAGCAAATAAAAACATCATCCTAGATATTACAGCATGCTTATATGTGATTATCAACATGTCATCTTTGAAAAGACCTTCACATGGAAAATATGATGATAGATTGCTTACCAAATAAGAACATATTGCATTGAGATAGCATGATCGCATTTTGTTAAGGGCATACCATCTATTTTATCTTCGATAAATTAGCTGGTATGATGGAGATAATAAGTATATGATCACCATTCTTTTTTGTTGTCAATGAAATAACTGTGATCTCCTAACCATGCGTATACATACGTATGTACAAAAAAAAAAAAACAGAAAATGTGGATTATTTTCCTCAAATGAGGACGCCGTATAATGATAAGAAGTGTCCATTGTTCATTTATGTACATTAGATGTGTATAAAAGTCATAAAAAATCATAGACATCAATCTCGATGGAGCTTATATAAAAATTACAATTACAAATTCATAGAACTTGGTCCTGAGGAGGCTCGAACCTGTGACCTTCAAGTCACAAGACCAACGCTCTAACCAACTAACTTATGAGAGCTACATTCTTAATGTAGACACATCGCAAATCAAAACATCATATATACTACTAGAAAACCATTTGTTTGTAATCGACAAATCGGTCACAAAAAGAGCAAAATCAGTCACGAATTATGTTTATCACCTATTTTGCGACCAAATACGGTGGTCACAAAACCCTTGGTCGAAAATTGAATTTGTGACCGATTCAATCACAAATTGTGACGACATTTGTGATTGAGTTTGTAATCACTGTTTTTGACTGAGCTTATGACCACATTATGTTTGGCACTGTTTTTTAGACCGCTTTTGACGTGAGAACTAGACCGATTTATAACTACATATGCGACCGAATTGTTATTGTGACCTATTTTGTGATAGATGTGAATCATGAAATTTGTGACTAAGATTGTGACTGTCGTTGTTTTTGACCGTCTTTGTGACTGATGCTATTTAAAATTTGCCTACTTTTGTGACCATATTTGTGACTGATTGTGGTATGATGAAAAATAATTTATGACTGTTTTTGTGACCACTTTTTATGTAAAAATTAGAATCATGAATTTATATAGTGATTGTGTCCCTGAATTTACAAAATTACAATACATATTTACATATACATAACGGCCAAACTTGATAGTTTCATAACAACCAAATAAAATTCCAACATAAGTAACTTAGTACTGAACTTCATAGTTTCATAACTAGACAAGGTTCCAACACAAGTAGTTTAGCACCAAACTTCGTAGTTTCACAACAATCAAATAAGGTTCCCACATAAGTAGTTTAATATCAAACATTCAAACTTAAATTACAACAATTTAACATCATTTAAGGTAATCCAAAACACAAAACAAAACATATGACACCATCAAATATTATTTGCATAACAAACGTACATCATTCTCATCCTTATCGCCATCCTCATCCAGGGGTGACTAAACCCAGTTAACTGAAAATTCGGTTAATTGAAAATCGGTTAACTGGAAAGTCGGATCGTAAAAATTGTGAATCAAAAACCGAACCGCAACTTTCGGTTAACCAAATTTTACAATTTGGCAAAAATGTAAATAGTAACCGAACCAAAAAAACTCAATTAACCGGATTTTCGGTTCGGTTACTGATTAATCGTTAATTTAAATGGTTAATTTCCAATTTTTACTCCTTTTTTAGTTAATTTAACGATTTGACGTTCCAAACATTAATTTGCATATTATTGTGCGTTTAGTCTTATGTTTAACAATTATAAAATCTACACTTGACCAATACAAAATTTAGTTTTTTAAATAAAAGTGTAAGTTTTGGTTTTGGTTAACTGTGCGGTTAACCGAATCTCAAATGGCCGAATCGAAACTAAAACTGAAACCGCAAAATTTTTCGGTGCGGTTAACCAATTCGAATTTGAAAAAAACAATCAATCCGGTTAACCGGTTTTTTGGTTCAGTTTTTCAGTTTTAGTTTTTTTATCACCCATATCCTCATCTTCATTCTCTTGTTGATCACCTTCATCATCATTATCATCTTCATCACTATCTACACCACCACAACTATTACTTCCCTTTCTACCATCAACATTGATGGGTATTGGAATTGTAAAATTCATTTGTTTCAACAAAGTGTTTACAAGTTAGTTGTTTCGAAAAGTTGTTTGGTAGTTTGGTCTACTTTTTTCTCAACCTGATTCAACCTCTGCTTTAGCTTTTCCTTGATTGCTTCTCCTTTTCAAGAATGCCAATAAGAACTTCACCAGTATTTGATGGACTAGTAGAAGAGAGCAGATGAATCTTACATTCCAAATCCATAAATTTTACCTTTCTTGATGAGTCCAACAACTTCCTTCCAAATATTCATTTGAGTTTGTGCAGATAGTTGAGGAAGTTGTGTTCCATCTCCTTCAGTACCTTCAACTGGGGTAGATGATTGGATCTCCAAAAGTATTTTTCCATACTTTTCCTATGTTAACACAAATTTAAAATATTTACGTCATTTTAATCATGGAAGATAAAAAAATATTTTAGTAAATAAAAAAGATTCAAAAACAAGTCACTTACATATTCCTTTTTTGACTTTTCGTCCATAAATGATTGATCTTTTCTTCCTAGAATGAGTGTCTACAAATGATTCATCAATTGTTGATGCTCTTTTCAATTCTTTAGCCTATATACAATTACAAATAGAATAATTAATTACCAAATATGAATAAATAACATTTATTAATTAGGAAAAATAAACTTACACACACAAAAAATAATAGTACCAGTCTTCTATGCTCAGAATAGGGAATTGATCCATCACAATACACAAGTGAACCTGTCTCCAATGGCGATGCTCGATTTTTCTTACCTGGTGTACTTTTCTCCTTGAATTTATCAGACTCCCAATATGCACATAAACAATTGTAAACTTCCTTGCTTAGCCGCACAAGTTGTTTTCCACTTTTTTGAATCCCAAAAGTCATTCCCTTTAATTTTGACGACCCATGAGACTCAAAAACTCTCATAATCTCATGAGTATGCTCATCATCCCAACAAATTTTTTCTAAAATCATAGTTACATGTAAGTATACAAAAAAGTATATACCAAAATATTTTTTCCCGTAAATTTAAGTAACTTACTTTGAATTCATGAAACCACATATTTCGCACTTCAATTGGTATATCCTTCCAAGTATGATATGGTGAATCATATTTACTCCTCATGATATTAGAAATAGCATGAATGACATCAGTATGGTTTGGATAGAATTTGGCAAAAATTAAATAAATGCATAGTATTATAATTTCCATTTTATGATGTTACTTTAGAAAAACATCAATACAACAAAAGACAAGTACTTACTCTTTCCCTCTCGAAAAAAAATATTCAATTTGTTTTGTCATTGAACTTCTTCATTAGATTGAGATACCTCTTGAGAAGTTGAGAAGTCTCCGGAGTAGTAGTAGCTGTTAGAATGGGTGTAGAAGTGGGTATACAGCCAAAGGAAAGCTGGATTGGTTGGATGATGGGTGAATATGTGGTTGGATATGATTTTGAAAAGGTGGAGAGTTAGTAGGAATAGAATTTTGAATGGCTTCTCTAATGTAGAGGAAATGAACGGTGATGGGGTAGATACGGGAGTACCTTGAGAAGAAGTGAAAGTGAAACGAAACTTTTTCTTGGTGTGAATTTTCTCTGAGTTCTTTCAAGTGAAGAAGGCTGATGAAACAAATAAACATAAAATTGACAATCGTTATGCATATAATCAAGGAAGTAGCCGAATAATCTTATTATTAACTATTCATCCTTTTAAAAAATATGGAAAAAAAGATTAAAAAGTCTTAGAGAACATTAAATGCTCTTAAGAATTATATAAAATCGTACTATATGAACAAGACAAGATCACAAAAGAAATAAGATTATCTTTATAATAATAAAATTATGATCATGAAAATTATAGCAAATGATTAGTCATCATCATCCTCATCATCTTCATCATTATCAAGCTCTACATCATCTTCAACTTCGATATCGTCCTTATCACCAAAGCCTTCTTCCTCTTCCTCTTCCTCCTCCTTCTTCTCTCCCTTCTCTTCCTCTTCATTATCATGAGTTGCTGGTATAACATCTATGTCAACTTTTCATATCCATCATCGATGAGGTTATCAATTTGAACATCATTTGTTATGGTGTTAGCATTGGGCATACTCTCCTATTGATAAGCAAGTTTCAAAGCATACTGACTATCAACTCTAGATCTAGGAGTAGTCTTAATAACAACCTACCAATCTTGGTTGTCTGTCCTCATAAGATATGACACATAATACACTTGGCTTGGAAAATCCGCAAATATAAACTAATCATATTTCTATATCATTGAATATGTCTAATCTCCACAATATCAAAATATTTATGCACTCGTGTACCACTATTAGGGGTATTATCAAACAAGTGCCAACTAAATAGAACACACTTTATATTGCCTCTCCTGCATACTCGATCTCAGCTATATATTTCAAAACTCTATAGAAGTCATTTTTAATGCCACCTTCCCCAATTCCTTTCGCACAAGCTCCATAGTTATAAGTTGTTTTGCCTTCATTCTAAGTTTCGGTGTGGAATTTATAACCATTGACCACATATATATGCCATGTGTCTGCAAGTCTTAGAGGGCCCAATGCTAATTGACACAAATATCAATGACATTCCATGTCAATCACTTGCAATCGTGCCGTCTAATAAATAAGAAGACATAATGTAAGTACTTAACGGAGTGATATATATGTGTGTATATGGTTGATTATAATTTTTAATAAGTTAGCTTAAACTTACATTGTTCTTTAACCATGAAACAAATTGGGTTGCGATCAAGCCATCAACCAGCTGATCAGAAAGATATGGGTTTTGTTCTCTATTTTCTTGAGTGAAAGGCTGCCACATATATAACTCAATTTTAGAAGTACATATTAACGATGCTTTGAAAGAGAACATTACACATATCAAATGTTACCACTAACCCAATATAAGGTTATACTTCCTCACAATTTGGCAAAACATGAAGATGAGCAACATTATATTCTTCATTAATTAACCATCATGGTGTTACTTGCCCACTAGGACAACCTTGTGGACGAAACTGTTCGTAATAATCGTATTTTTAAAGGTTTTTATTTGATTTTATTTTATTTTGTAAGTTTTGAATAAATATGAAAAAATGCAAGAAAATGTGGAATAAAGATGATGAAAATGCCAGGAAATGGAACTTGGACCGAATGGACTCAAATTCAATACAAAAGCCCTTTTGTTGTCTGCCCAATTGAAAAAAAGGGGCCCACAAGTAGAAGAAACCGACCTGGCCCAATTCCCTCTCCACACGTGCCCATCACGTGACCATTGCTTCCCAGTCTAGCATGTGCCGTGCACGTGACACTCCCAAACCCCCACTTCGTTTCAATCTTCCCGCATTTTCTCTCTGCTATCTCAGTCCGCAAGCCCTAAACGCCCAGAGAACCTGAGACCCTCCCTTTCATCCTCATCATCTCTAATCTTCCTCTCTCTAACGCATCCCATCTCTCTCTCACTCTTCGAACCAGAACCATCACCAAAATCGCCATCATCATCCACAATTCGCCAGCGCACTAACTTTGTTGTCCCCAATTTCAACCATCCACGTAAGCAGGGAAATCGACGGTGCAGGGTTGAAGAGGGCTGAATATAAATGGAGCTAGCAACAACGCGGAGGAATTTTTTTTTTAAAGGTAATTTTTAGGTTTTAGTCTAGGTTAGGTTTACGTTGTTAGGTTTAATTTTGAGTTTTCTCTGTTTTCGAATTCTAGGGTTTAGTTCCTGTTTCCAGATTGAATGTTGGAGTATCCGTTCTAGAATTCGAGTTTGGAGGTTAGGGAAGTTTTTAAGGTTGAATTAGTTCTTATTTTCGAAATTTCAACTTGAATCACATGCTTTTGTTCAAATTTCAGAGTTCGGGTTTGACGAACTTGGTTAGGATCTGATGTTAGAATGGATTTTGGGTTTTGAATTTCATGTAATACTGCTACAATTCTGAGTTTCCTAGTAGTAATGCACGAATTTAGTTTGATTTTGATGTTGGTGTTGTTGCAAAATTTCGGTCATAATTCCACCCTCCCCTGTTCTCATTTTGATGAAAATGGTGTTGCGTTTTTGGGTTCGTGAGTTGCTGAGCTCAGGAGACCTCTGTTTTTGGGTTGAATTCCAGATTTGGTTCAAGAGGTTGCAGGTTTGAATTGCTTAGTGGCAAGTTTCCTCTTCCCATCGTTTAGACATTTTAAGCATTCTATTAGCCTAGTTCATTTGTTCAATTGCTGTTTGTTCTCAATCTGGGTTGTTTCATTATGTTCTTCGCATTTCTTCTTCACTTGTCTGGATTTCTTGATGTTGCTCTGTTCTTGTGGAGTATTGCTGTTTTAGGTTTGATTTTCCTAGGATTGAAGCCTGATTCCATCTCCCCTTGTGAGCTTTGTTTAAGCTTTCTGTGTTTCCTTTTTTTCGATTATGCTTGTTAATCTATTTTGAAGCTCTCATTTAGGATGTGTTAAGTGATGGAGATACCCTTTGATTAGAGTTAATTTTGAATGTTAGGCAATGGTAGAATAATTTTGGAATGAGATTGATTTATAATATGTAGTTTTAGTTGCTTTTGATTTAAATTGACAATGATGTTAGAATAGTATAATTTCGCTCTAAGTGACCTAAATCCTTCCATCGTCCCCGAGGACACGACCCTCAAGTATTACAGCAAAAGTTGTACACGTACGGCCTTTTTATTTAAACTCTAAGTTTTTCCATGTGTACGGGCAAGTGTTCCAAGGAGTTGAAGAAACCAACGGGAAAGATATGCTTCAATTTGCAAAAAGTCACAACAATATCTTTTTCATTTGGGTCAATTTCTGCCCTCGCAATGCTGTTGGGCACAATCTTTAAAGAATTGGCTAAGTTCAGTAAGAGGCTTCCATATTTGTTCAGGTAGTCCACTGAATGCGACTGGAAGTAATAGCTGCATGAACACATGACAATCGTGGCTCTTCATACTACTTATCTTCACTTTATCAACATCAATACATTTAGGTAAATATGATGAATAATTATCAGGCATTCCCAAATCCTTCATCTATTAACAAACAACTCTTTTTTGCTCCATAGTAAAGGTAAATTTGCCTTTGGTTTCACAAGTTTGCCATTAGCTAACTCTTTAAGCTCTAGTTCTTTGTGATTGCAATATAATTTGAAGTCCACTCTTGCTTCAACGTTGTCCTTTGTTTTGCCATCCACATCTGTGATAGTATTGAAAATAGCATCAAACACATTCTTCTCTATATGCATAGCTTCCAAATTATGTGGAAGTAAGTTTTTCTTCCAATATGTTAATTCCCAACATATACTTTCTTTGGTCTAGTTATGAACTTGTCTAAAACCTTCAATGACAAATGGACCATTTTCAATCACCTTAGGTAGGTGTTGCACAGTTTGGCATATTTGTTCCCCACTTAGTCTAGTAGGAGGCCTATTAATTTTCAATCTTGTTCTTCCTAAATGCATCTTTATTCCTCCTAAATTGATGATCTATAGGCAGAAATCGCCTCAAACCATGTTAGTTTCCGTCCATTCTTTAAGGAAAAAGCTTTAGAAGAAGACATACAAATTGGACAAGCCAATTTTCCATGAGTAGTCAACCTAGATAACATACCATAAGCTGGAAAGTCATTAATAGTCCCCAATAATGCAACCTTAATTTGAAACTTTTTCTTCTGAGAAATGTTATGTGTTTGCACACCTTCATTCCATAAGGTTTTCAAATCATCTATCAATGGCTGTAGATACGTTAGAAATATACAAGGTGTAGTCATGCACATTTCTGAAAGAAAATTGTAAGAAGTTATAATTACTGGCCAAAATATAAATATTGCTTTGCATATTGTGATGAAAATGGGGAGAAGTCATCAGTACATAAACCAAGTCTAACATTCTGGTTTAAAGGAAAATTAGGCTA